>JAECXW010000297.1:0-10829 GCA_018153365.1 Drosophila fuyamai | reverse complement strand
AGAGCACACCGAAATGATTGGACTCGCTGACGATGGGCTGTTAAGAGCGGAAGGAAATGGATAGGGAAATAGGAGAGTGTCGACTAAAGCTATCAAATGTTCTGTATGTACCGACATTAAAAAGTAATTTTATGTCTGTGAGCCAAGCAGTAAATAATGGCTGTGTAGTTACGTTCGATAAATACGGTGCAAATGTTGTGCAGGATTACAATGACGTCCATATAAATGTAAATAAAGTCGGAAACTTGTACTTATTTTCTGAATCGCACAATAAATGCTATGCTGCAGATGAGCCTGACGCATTTTTATGGCACAGAAGGTTCGGACACTTAAATTACTCAAGCCTTATGGAGCTCAGTAAAACCAAGTTGGTTAGCGGAATGGAAAAGGCTGATTTTTCGAACAGATCGCCATGTAAGACGTGCATGGTGAGCAAGGTATCCGTGAAACCTTTTCCATCTCGAACGGAAAATCGAGCAGAGGAGTTGTTACAGTTAGTTCACTCTGACGTGTGTGGACCATTCGGAACAAGTTCGCTAGGTGGCTCAAGATATTTCCTAACATTCGTAGACGACAAGTCGAGGCGCGTGTTCATATATTTCCTGAAGCGCAAAGACGAAATGTTTGACAAATTCGTTGAATTTAAAAATATGTCTGAGCGACAAACGGAAAGAAGATTATCTGCATCCGAAGCGACAACGTTCGCGAGTACGTGAATCGGACATTTGATGATTACCTGAGATCGAATGGGATAATACGGCAGCTGACAGTCCCCTACACGCCGCAACAAAACGGAGTTGCTGAGCGTTTAAACCGGACTTTGGTAGAGATGTCCCGGTGTTTACTAGTGCAGTCTGGACTATGCGAGGCTCTGTGGGCAGGGGCAGTTTACACTGCGGTATACTTACGCAATCGGTCACCTACAACTGCTCTGGCCAACATGACGCCTATGGAAGCGTGGACTGGTAAGAAGCCATCTGTCAGTCATCTCAAAGTTTTTGGCTCCGTTGCAGTGGTGCTAGACAAGGACGTACAGAGAAGGAAGTTCCAACCTAAGGGCACGGAGTATCGCATGGTTGGGTATTCGAGAGCGGCCAAGGCGTACAGACTTTACGACCCTAAAAAGCGGCAGGTGGTCGAGAAGAGAGATGTTCTCTTTGACGAAAATGACGGTGGACAGCAGCTTTCTGGGGATCAGACGATTTCTTTTGATTGGCAGCGGGCCGCGGAAATACCAAGCAGTTATGGCGAGGACATCGAACAAAAATCCTCTGAGCTGGCTGAGGGCATCTCTGATAAACACGGCATCAAAGATGAAGGCGGCGGCGATAGTAAGGAAATGGACTGCGTGGGTACTGAGGACGAAGGCGGTTTGGAGCTGGAAGTGGATCGAGTCGGACGTGGCAGGCCAAAGATTTTACGTACGGGCAGACCTGGTCGCCCAAGGAAACAGTATAACACACTTGTAAATTTGGCTGCGAGTGAAATACAAATACCATCGACGTACAATGAAGCGGTCAGCGGTGCACTTTCTACCAGGTGGCGCGAGGCGATGCGTTCTGAATATGATGCCTTGATTACGAATCAGACCTGGGAAGTAGCCGATCCACCTGACAAACAGAAACCCATTGGTTGTAAGTGGGTGTACAGCGTGAAGCGTGACTCAACTGGCAATGTTGAAAGGTTCAAGGCTCGTCTAGTAGCGAAAAGCTGTTCCCAGCGTTATGGTGTAAACTTTAGCGAGACATATTCACCAGTCTGCAGATTGGAAAGCATCCGGTTGATTTGGGCCATGTTTTATAGGAATTATACGATTTTGACTTAGCAGAAATTCGTTCGTTGCTGATAGCTACTTTGACCTAAATAAATATGTAGCTGATATCCTGGTCTGTGCACATCTGCATGTGATAACGGGTCATAAACCATAAGCACCCAGCATTTGTCATAACCCTTGGGAAATTTTAACCCGACCAGGTAGATGTAATTGTTTATTTAGGCTATTATTGCTGTAAACTGATAACAAACCTTGTTGTCCATTTTATCTAAACTAGACCTAAGTAAATATCCTTGTAAACACAAATCATGTATATAAACCGGGATCCATGCTCAATATAATTAGTACGAAAAGAAATCTTGACGTATTCACTTCTCCGCAGCCCAATTTGTTCTGTACTTATTGCGGCGACTTTTGCCACTGGTTCTGTACTTGCGGCACGCAACAAAATATTTTCAGCAAACAGATTTGGTGACCCCCGACTTTGAACCGCAACAATTGTTCAAATTGGGACTCCAACTTTGTTCAAATAAAAATTTCCAATTGATTCTGCATCATTAATCATAAGTGTGATATTAAAAAAAAAAGAAGAAATTTGGTCAACCTGGCGACCAATTTTTTAAAAACCTCAAAATAATAATACTGTTGGTGAACTAGGCGACCATTTTTGCTGTATTCAACTATTGATAGTCAGCATATATTTACAGTCTTCAACGGTCAACAAGGCGACCAAAAGACAATAAAACCAACAGCTTTAGGTGTGCGATCAACTTGGCGATTATACATTTTAAAGATCTGCGTTGGATAAGGAGAGGTTCTGATCAACCAGGCGGTTTGAACCAAACAAATTGTTGATTACTCTGATCGATCTGTTCAAAGCCAATTTACATATATATAACCCATCGGTGTGAGTCGAGGCACATCATAAAAAATACCTCTTGAACGGATTAGTTGTTGAATGAACAGTTTTTAGTAGGAGAGCAAATTCAGAATTGCATTCGAAATTATAGAACGAACTCCGCCGACAGGAAGACTAACATAAGCCAGCCTACTATAGAGAACGTTTATTAACGTTAGAATCCTTGTGGGATAAATTTAACTCCGGAGAAATACAAATAAATAATTTTCTTAATGGAGCCACTTTAGAACATAATTATTTCAAAAACGAATTCTTTATTAAAATTAGGAAACTTGTTGATGATTATAATACTGAATTCAATAAGCAATTATCTCTCTTGGAAATGGAAGTTGGATCCATTGCATCCACAGTAGAGGATACTGAAATAGAATCGATGTTCAGAGAACAAAGGGTGTTGCTTGATATTTTAGAGCGCATCATGAACAAAGTGACTGATGAAACCAAGCAAAATTTTTCTCACGTCATTGCACAGTCCTGGAATGAAATAAGAAATATTCATGTCCAAATTTATAAGAAGTTCAAAGACCCAAAGGAACTTGGATATGATGACAGCAGATATATGGCAGAGAAGATGCAGTCATAAAAATACAAACAGAAACATACTTAAAGAAGGAGACCAAAAATATTTATCCAACAACTGCTGTACAAAATGCATCACATTTTCCGAAGGTAGCCATACCCAAATTTGATGGGGATTATTTAAAATGGCAACAGTTTTATGATATATTCAAAAAATGATTCAAGAATCAACGTTACCCACAATACAAAAAATGTGGTATTTAAAAACTAATATTAATGGAGAGGCAAAACGTTTAATTCGCCATTTATCATTAACCGAAGCTAATTATTCATCTGCTTGAAAAACACTTGAAGAACGCTTCAACAATAAAAGAGTATTAAGCAATACGTTAATTCAAAAATTATTGGATCATTCAATTATAACAAATGATTCCAAAACAATTAAATCGTTGCTTGATAACGTAAAGAAACATTAAACAATAACATCGGCATAGAGACAGAGGATCAATGTGCAGCTAAAATCAAAACTAGGCGATTTTAGTTCACGGCTTGAAGCAATGGTTTTGCCTCACATAGTCGCTGATCAACCTACGTATACAATTTGGACTGATAATTGGAAAATACCTACAAATATTACATTGGCTGACCCTCAATTTGGAAAACCAGGTTGATATTCTTCTTGGAGCCGAGCACTATTTCAATATAATGCAAGCTGAGTGCATGAATTTGAAGAATGGACTTCCGAAGCTACAGAATACCAAGCCTGGATGGATTTTTTTTATCCGGTAAAATTTCGGAGAGAGCACCTTCATCATCAGTATGTGCTGTACTTACGGAAGAAGAAAAAGTGGACGACCTACTCGCCAAATTCTGGGAACTGGACAATTTTCAACCAGAATCAAAATGTTATTCACCAGTGGAAAAACAGTGTGAAGATCACTTTCTGCACAACATTCAGAAGGCTCACGACTGCAGATTTGTTGTAAAGCTACCATTTTTGAAGCATACATCAGCGTTTTTTTTAATATCAATACGGCTTCGATTTAGAATGCATAAATACGTGTTTACCGCTGACATTGAAAAAATGTACAGGCAAATTTGGATAAATCCAAATGATCAACAATACCAAATGATCGTATGGAGAAATGATCCTTTAAAAAAGGCTTAAGTATTATCGGTTGAAAACAGTCACATATGGCACAAAGTCTGCACCATATCTGGCAACGAAATGCTTGGAATATTAAGCAGATAAACAAATGCAAAAAAATCCTATAGCACTTAAAAATGATTTCTATGTCGACGACTGCATCACCGGAGCCAATACAATTCCTGAGGCGCTTCAAATTCAAAAGGAACTTAACCATATTCTTTTAAGTTCCGGATTCAAATTAAGGAAATGGTGCGCAAATAATACCCATCTTCTTCAAGGATTAAATAAAGATGATATAATTCCTAATGTACAATTTGAAGATGTTGCTTATAAGGACTGCAGTATTAAAACATTAGAAATCACATGGAATCCTACAACAGACAAACTCTGTGGAAATACCCAAGCCGTGACCACAGACAAAATAACAAGACGCGATGTAGTTTCGGAAATATTCAAAATATTCGATCCTCTTGGACTATTTTCTCCAGTAGTCATAAAGGTTTTAGGTGCTCAATTAACAGCTACCATAAAGAAGCTGGTTTGGGCTGATTCTGAAATTGTGTTGTCCTGGATAAATAGCCCAAAAACAATAAAGGACAAATTTGTGTACAAGAATCACCACCATCCAAGAATCATCTTTACGAAGGGAATGGCGCCATGTCGCATCGGAAAACAACGCTGCAGATATAGCCTCAAGAGGAATAAGTGGTTCCAAATTCACCAATTTAAGTCTTTGGTTTAATGGTCCATTGTTTTTGTATGGTCCACCATCAAAATGGCCACTACCATTTGTTGCTGCAAAATCAGAACAGCATGCAATTTACCACGAATGCTCAGAAATCGTCTTAGCTGCAACGAAAAGTCCGAATTGGCTTTATGGTATAAACCATGGCAATTCGTTCGATAAGCTATTAAGAATTGTATCCCACACCAAGCGCTTTAAAAATAAATCATCAGAAACCACGGCAACGGGTAAATTTGAAGAATTAGAACAATCTCGAATAATAGTTCTTCGACTAATTCAGCAAAATAATTTTAGCGCTGAAGTCAAAGATTTAAAGAAGTCACGTTAGGTAGGACGCAATAGTAATCTCAGCGCGTTAACATCCTTCTTGGATCAGGATGATCTCATTCAAGTTGGAGGCAGATTGAAAGCATCTGAACTTTCATTCAATGCAAAACATCCCATACAATTGCCATATAATGATCCTATAGTAAAACTTGTGTTTGAAAAAATCCACAAAAAAAATATGCATTGTGGTGCTCAAGCTCAACTAGTCACATCAAGGCAAAAATTTTGGGCGATAAAGGCAAAAACCATAGCTCGAAATGTCATTTTAAAATGTGTCAAATGCACAAGAGCTAAGCCAAAATTAATGGAGCAAATAATGGGACAGCTACCAGACCGTTTCTTAATTCTGGAGTTGACTATTGTGGACCCTTTAAGATTCATTACAAAATTCGTGGAAAGAAGCCACATACTGCTTACATAGCAATATTTTGTTGCTTTGCGAATAAAGCCGTACATTTGGAACTGGTTAGCGACCGTTAGCATCCACGGAAGCATTCTTGGCAGCTCTTCGTCGATTCATAAGTCGTCGAGGAAAATGTCAGACCTTACACTGCGACAATGCTACCAATTTTGTTGGTGCCAGGAACAAGCTTCAGGAATTGGAAGAGGCTATCTTTTCAGACAAGGCCAGAAAGTCTATAGCGGAGACTTGTAATAATAAAGGCGTCAATTTCAAGTTTATTCCACCAAGAGCACCTCATTTTGGAGGACTTTGGGAAGTGGCTGTAAAATCAGCTAAACATTTATTACACAAAAATGTTTCTACAGCTAATTTGACGTACGAGGAATTAGAAACTGTGATAGTGGAAATAGAAGCTATCATGAATTCAAGACCCTTGGTTCCGATGTCAAGCGATCCAAATGATGTTACGGCACTTACCCCTGTTCACTTTTTTATTGGAGAACCGTTAACCGCACAGGCAGACAGTGAGCCATCTCAGCAACCACAATCATTGGGGCAGAGATAGCAAGCCGTATCAAAATTAAAGCATGCGTTTTGGACTATATGGTCAAATGACTATCTACAACAACTTCAGCATCGCCAAAAATGGAGAAGATCTTCGGCAAACGTAAAGGAAGGAGCTTTAGTGCTGATAAAGGAGGATAATACTTCAGTTTTCCAATGGCCAATGGGACGAATAGTTAAGACAATCCATGGCAAAGATAATTTTGTCAGGGTTGTAGAAGTCAAAACGAGTCAAGGAATATTTAAACGAGATATTCAGCATGTCGCCCCATTATTCCCAGAGGAGAAGCCTCTCCACAAGCATCCAGCTGACGAAGAGGAAGGTGAGAATCCACCTGATAAAAGAAAAGCAAAGAGGCCTAAAAATTCAGCATTGCCTTCGCTGACAATGACATTAGTTGTTAAGCTTTTTCTGCTACCCTTAATAGCAGCACAATCAATCAACATTACCCAATTTGCCTCAAAGCCAGGAATATTTTTTGAAAAGATTGGAAAGAGCCAACTTGCTAAAACGGGTTGGACTTTAATTGTGTACTACAATTTGCGACCGTACTGGAAGGATATGAGTACCCTTTCAATTGGCATTAAAAAAATTAGACACGTATGCAAAGAGTTTCCCGAAACAGAGGCATGTACAAGCATGTATCAGCATTTTAAACACATCAAAGAGGATCTTCAAGCTGAAAACATGCTGATAGTAAAGTCACGTCAGCAAAGAGCACCGTTGGACATCGTTGGAAATATTGCCAATAGTCTTTTTGGTGTATTAGACTCCACGTACGCGGATAAAATGGTGCAAACGATCTCAGAGAAATCTCAAACTCCAAGTGGTTAAAATCAATAGAAAATGATATTGCAGAAACAACAGGTACTGCAAAATCTGCTTGCTTTCATGGTATATAACACTTGCGACTCAACTATCTATATTAGCTTCTAGTTTGCAACGAATGCAAACAGAGATCGTAAACGTTTTAACAGATATTCGGCATAACACAATAAGCCCAACGTTGCTGTCACCAAGGCAATTAATGGATCAGCTAACACAAATACGCAACCATTTGAAGCCTGGACAAACGCTTCCAGTCTCTCCTGATAATATTTTAATGCCATACCATATGATGAGAGCTGAGGGAACCATTGTAAAGGAGCATGTTATCATCAAAGTAAAATCGCCTTTGGTGTCTACTCAGATTTTGGACATCTATAGATTGACACCAATTTTTCCATTTTTGACTGAAGATGGAATCAGTATGTTTACAATTAAGACACCATATATCGCAATCAACAGTCATCGAGATGAATACTTTGAGATGTCGGAAATTGATTTTAAGGCTTGTCAAGAAAGAGCAAAAGATGATTTTATATGTTATAACAAACAAGAAATGTTTCCTTCGGAAACTAGCTGTGAAATGCAAATGTTTCATAATAAAACAGATTCTTCTTGCAACTTAACAAAGGCAGAAAGACCTTTTGTCTGGTTAAGAACACATGCCAGAAATCAACGGATCTTTACAACAAGATCCACGCTAACATTATCTGCAGTTTGCTTAGACGGAACCTCTAATATAAATTTAAAGGGTTTGGGATTTATGATTCCAAAACCTGGATGCACCATTCGAAATTCCTTAATGACAGTTACAAGTCAAGATGTGCTCGAAACCGAATTACGTACATCGTATGCTCGCTTTGGAGAAGGTGAACTCACTGAAAATCTACGGCTGAATTCAACAAGATCTACCTCTACAAGTTCGAAGGACGACCCAAACCTTTAAAACAAAGAGTTGTATCAACGAGAAGCGCAACTCTTTCCTCCCAATAGTTTTAAATTACCACATAATCTTTAGACTATTGAACATCATCATATTGCTATTTATATTGCATTATTTTTATAATAATCATTGTCATTACTCATTTTATAAAGAAATGGGGAAAACCTAGAAATAACCTTCAGCTGAATCACAACTGTAAATAGAGACGGTTCTTCGATCCAGCCCTTCACGATCAACATTAACGATTGTTGAACATCAGTTCAACGGCCGGGAGTATGTACGATTTCGACTTAGCAGAAATTCATTCGTTGCTGATAGCTACTTTGACCTAAATAAATATGTAGCTGATATCCTGGTCTGTGCACATCTGCATGTGATAACGGGTCATAAACCATATGCACCCAGCCGACGGACGTGCCTTCACACCATCTGTCATAACCCCTGGCAAATTTTAACCCGACCATCGGGTAGATGTAATTGCTTATTTAGGCTAGTATTGCTGTAAACTGATAACAAACCTTAAAATGGACATTTTATCTAAACTAGACCTAAGTAAATATCGTTGTAAACCCAAATCATGTATATAAACCGGGATCCATGCTCAATAAAATTAGTACGAAAAGAAATCTTGACGTATCCACTTCTCCGCAGCCCAATTTGTTCTGTACTTATTGCGGCGACTTTTGTCACTGGTTCTGTACTTGCGGCACGCAACAAAATATTTTCAGCAAACAGATTTCGGTAGAAATCGTACAGGAATGATTGCCGCTGGAACATACTCTAGTGACGATAGGTTGCTAAACCAACACTTAAATTGGTTTAACTCGAAAAGATCATGTGTATGAAGGCCAAAGACACAGTAGTTGAATACACAGTATTGCTTGAGTACCAATTTTATTAGGGCAAAAGGGTTTATATACACTTTTTCAGAGTCAAGGGAGCCACCATAGCAAGAAGTGGTATTTGGTTGTTAGTTAAAAATACATTGCTTGCGTTCTAGGATATACAAAAATACAGAGTCATCATAATTTTCTCCCTCACAAGGAGAGGAGTAAAAATAGAAAAGGTAGCTCAGGCAGAGCTTGCGCTGTCCGAGGGCATCATATGGCTTAGCAACTCAAGTGGTACGCTAACATACTCCCGGCTGTTGAACAGATGTTCAACTTCATCCAACATTGATCTCAAAGGCGTCGAATACAGGCGTCTGGTGATTTCCTTTTGGGGAGTTGATTAACGCTGGCCTCTTTATCAATTCGATGTCCTTTGACGATGGGGAAGTTAATTGACGCGACTTCTTTTGGAAAATTTTCATACATAAGATATTATCCCCCCAATTGATGTGGTGATTTTATTTTTATTCTCGGAATCAATTCTTTTCTGAGCTCATTTAATTCATTATAACTTAGCTTCAATGAATAATTTAAGTGTGAAACTTTAGAAAGCGGTGTTAAAGATTCACTCAGACTGCATATGATAATTTTAATGTTCCAGTAGAGGTTTTTTGATGGCCAGTTACACTCAGAAAAGATCTCTTAGAGTGCACTTCGAATCCAATGATAAAAGTTCGATATTATCAATTCTAATGGAAGCAATGCATGCTCGTATCTCTACAATGAGTCTTGTATTGTAACATAGACAAAGTTATAATGCGGGCAGTCGCTAATAAACTCTCAAGCTGATTAGATCACATCGTGTGTTTTTCATTCCCTGCGGTTGTAACGGTTGTCATCCCCTTGAATAGGTTATGGGCCCAGATTACCCAGACAAGCATATGAAGAAAATTATAGTTTGAGTGGTGACTCGTTTTGTTTTTACTGCGGTTATCGGAAATAGAAATATAAGTGCGATGTACCAAATTGAAAAGCTGGACGAAAAAGAATTCGACTCTTGGTGCATCCAGATGCGCAGTGTTTTGGTGCACTCTGAGCTGTGGGAAGTCGTATCAGGGCAGTTAAAACAGGGAACTGCTCCAGAGGGAGTGAACTGGCTAGGCTTGGATCAGAAAGCTTTGGCGACGCTCATATTAAGTGTAAAGCCCTTACAGTTGGGATATGTTAAGCATTGTTCACATTCCGCTGAGGCCTGGACGAGATTAAGAGAAGTGCATCAGCCTAGCGGACCGGTACGCTAGGTATCGCTTTACAAAAAGCTGTTAAGTACCAGGATGGCAGATGGACAGACAATGACCGGATACATAAGTTTTTTTGTCGAAATCCTAGATCAACTTGCAAGTGTTAATATTGATTTAAATGAAGAGCTGCGAGCGATCATTTTACTTTCCAGTCTCCCAAAAGACTACGAAAGTTTTGTTGTTGCCATAGAAACGCGTGACAATTTACCGGCATTCGAAAATCTGTGCATAAAGTTGAAGGAAGAAGGAGAAAGAAGAGACAGTGAAAACACAACGAGTGAACAAGCGTTGGTGGCTAGGCAACGGCCGAGAAAAAGCAAACCAACGGTAAAGTGCTATAAATGTGGCGAACGCGGCCACATCCAGAGAAACTGTCCAAATAATCGACCAGCGTTGGAGAGTCACGGCCGAACGAAATCTCTGAACTGTTCTCTTTTGGGCGCACTGAACAGCGTTTCTCTTGATCAAGCGACTTGGTGTCTCGATAGTGGCGCAACCAGCCACATGTGCTGTGAGAGAAGCATTTTC
>JAECXW010000294.1:0-19915 GCA_018153365.1 Drosophila fuyamai | reverse complement strand
TGAAATTTTGAAATTTCTTGAAATTTTTGAAATTTTGAAATTTTTGAATTTTTGAAATTTTTGAAATTTTAAATTTTGGATTTTTTGGGAAGTTTTTAAAATTTGTAAAATTTTGAAATTTTTAAAAATTTTTTGAAATTTTGGAAGTCCTTGGAAATTCTTGAAAATTTTTTGAAATTTGTAAAACTCTTGAAATTTTCTGAAATTTTTGAATGAAATTTCTTTAGAATTTTTGAAATTTGTAAAATTTTTAAAATTTTGAAATTTTTAAAAATTTTGAAATTTTGAAATTTTAAATTTTGAAATTTTAGGTGAAATTTTGAAATTTTTGAAATTTTGAAATTTTTGAAATTTTGAAATTTTGAAATTTTTAAAATTTTTGAAATTTTTGAAATTTTTGAAATTTTGAAATTTCTGAAATTTTTAAAATTAATTTGGAAATTTTTGAAATTTGAAATTTTTTGAAATAAAATTTTGAAATTTTTGAAAATTTTGGAAATTTTTTTGAAAATTTTGAAATTTTTGAATTATAAAATTTTGAAATTTTTGAAAATTTTTATTAAATTTTTGAAATTTTTGAAATTTTTGAAATTTTTGAAATTTTTGAAAAATTTTGGAATTTTTTGAAAATTTTTGCAAATTTTTGAAATTTTGAAATTTTGAAATGTAAATGAAATTTAAAATTTTGAAATTTTTTGAAAATTTTTGAAATTTTTGAAATTTTTTGAAATTTTTAAAATTTTTGAAATTTTTATTTTTGAAATTTTTGAAATTTTTGAAAATTTTTGAAATTTTTAAAATTTTTTGAAATTTTTGAAATTTTTTGAAATTTTTGAAATTTTTGAAGATTTAGAAATTTTTGAAACTATGAAAATTTTGAAAATTTTGAAAATTTTTGAAATTTTTGAAATTTTGAAATTTTGATGTACTTTGAAATTTTAAATTTTTGAAATTTTGAAAATTTTGAAATTTTTGAAATTAATTTATTTGGTGAAATTTTTGAAATTTTTGAATTTTGAAATTTTTGAAATTTCTTGAAATTTTGAAATGAAATTTTAAAATTTTTGAAATTTTAAATTTTGAAATTTTTGAAGCTTTTGAGAATTTTTGAAATTATGAAAATTTTGAAATTGACTTAAATTTCTAAATTTTGAAAATTTTTGAAAATTTTTGAAAAATTTCAAAATTTTGAAATTTTTGAAAATTTTGAAATTTTTGAAACCTTGAAAATTTTGAAATTTTGAAAATTTTTACATAATTTTTGAAATTTTTGAAATTTTGAAATTTTTTGAAAATTTTTGAAATTTTGAAATTTTTGATTTTAATTTTTTGAAATTTTGTAAAATTTTGAAATTTTGAAATTTTTGAAATTTTGAACCCTTGAAAATTTTGAAATTTTTGAAAATTTTGAAAATTTTCCTTGAAATTTTGAAACTTTTGAAATTGTAAATTTTTGAGATGTAAAATTTTGAAATTTTTGAAATTTTGAAATTTTTTGAAATTTTTTGAAATTTTTGAAATTTTGAAATTTTTGAAATTTTTGAAATTTTTGAAATTTTTTGAAATTTTTGAAATTTTTGAAATTTTTGAAATTTTTGAAATTTTTTTTTTGAAAATTTTTGAAATTTTGAAATTTTTGGAAATTTTGAAAATTTTTGAAATTTAAAATTTTTGAATTTAATTTTGAAATTTTTTGAAATTTTTGAAATTTTTGAAAATTTTTGAAATTTTTGAAAATTTTTGAAATTTTTTGAAAATTTTTGAAAATTTTTGGGTTTGAAAATTTTTGAAATTTTTGAAATTTTTAAAATTTTTGAAATTTTTGAAATTTTTGAAATTTTTGAAATTTTTGAAAATTTTGTAAAATTTTTGAAATTTTGAAAATTTTTAAAATTTTTTGAAATTTTTGTAAAATTTTTGAAATTTTTGAAAATTTTCTGAAATTTTTGAAATTTTTGAAATTTTTGAAATTTTTGAAATTTTTGAAAATTTTTGAAATTTTTGAAATTTTTGAAAATTTTTGAAATTTTTGAAATTTTTCGAAATTTTTGAAATTTTTGAAAATTTTGAAATTTTTAAAATTTTTGGAAATTTTGAAATTTTTGAAATTTTTGAAATTTTTGAAATTTTTGAAATTTTGAAATTTTTGAAATTTTTTGGGAATTTTTCCTTGAAATTTTTGAAATTTTTGAAATTTTCGAAAATTTTTTGAAAATTTTGAAAATTTTTGAAATTTTTGAAATTTTTGAAATTTTTGAAATTTTTGAAATTTTTGAAATTTTAAAATTTTTGAAAATTTTTTTGAAAATTTTTGAAATTTTTGAAATTTTTGAAATTTTTGAAAATTTTGAAATTTTGAAATTTTTGAAAATTTTAAATTTGAAATTTTTGAAATTTTTTGAAAAATTTTTGAAATTTTTGAAAATTTTTGAAATTTTGAAATTTTGAAATTTTTGAAATTTTAAGAAATTTTGCAGATTTTGAAATTTTGAAATTTCAAAATTTTTGAACTTTGAATTTTAAAATTTTTGAAATTTTTAAAATTTTGAAATTTTCAAAATTTTAATTTTAGAAATTTTAGAAATTTTTAAATTTTTTAATTTTGAAAATTGTTGAAAATTTTGAAATTTTGAAATTTTTGAAATTTATAAAATTTTGAAATTTTAAAATTTTGACCAGAAATTTTGAAATTTTCCAATTTTGAAATTTTAAAATTATTTGAAATTTTGAAATTTTTAAATTTCTAAGATTCCAAATTTTTGAAATTTTTAAGGAATTTTTAGGAATTTTGAAAAAAGATTTCAAAATTTCAAAATTTTCAAAAATTTCAAAATTTCAAAAATTTCAAAATTTCAAAGATTTCAAAATTTCAAAATTTCAAAATTTCAAAAATTTCAAAAATTTCAATAAAATTTCAAAAATTTCAAAAATTTTAAAAATTTCAAAAATTTTAAATTTTCAAAATTTCAAAATTTCAAAAATTTCAAAAATTTCAAAAATTTCAAAATTTCAAAATTTCAAAAATTTCAAATTTTCAAAAATTTCAAAATTTCAAAATTTCAAAATTTCAAAATTTTCAAAATTTCAAATTTTCAAAAATTTCAAAAATTTCAAAAATTTCAAAAATTTCAAAATTTCAAAATTTCAAAAAATTTCAAAATTTCAAAAATTTCAAAAATTCAAAATTTCAAAAATTTCAAAATTTCAAAATTTCAAAAATTTCAAAAATTTCAAAAATTTCAAAATTTCAAAAATTTCAAAAATTTCAAAATTTCAAAATTTTCAAAATTTCAAAATTTCAAAAATTCAAAATTTCAAAATTTCAAAAATTTCAAAAATTTCAAAATTTCAAAAATTTCAAAAATTTTAAAATTTCAAAATTTCAAAAATTTCAAAAATTTCAAAATTTCAAAAATTTCAAAATTTCAAAAATTTCAAAGTTTCAAAATTTCAAAAATTTCAAAGTTTCAAAATTTCAAAAATTTCAAAATTTTCAAAAATTTCAAAAATTTCAAAAATTTCAAAATTTCAAAAATTTCAAAATTTCAAAAATTTCAAGAATTTCAAAATTTCAAAAATTTCAAAATTTTCAAAATTTCAAAAATTTCAAAAATTTCAAAATTTCAAAATTTCAAAAATTTTCAAAATTTCAAAAATTTCAAAAATTTCAAAAATTTCAAAATTTCAAAATTTCAAAAATTTCAAAGTTCAAAAATTTCAAAAATTTCAAAAATTTCAAAAATTTCAAAAAATTTCAAAATTTCAAAAAATTTCAAAATTTCAAAATTTCAAAAATTTCAAAAATTTCAAAATTTCAAAAATTTCAAAATTTCAAAATTTCAAAAATTTCAAAATTTCAAAAAATTTCAAAAATTTCAAAAATTTCAAAGATTTCAAAATTTCAAAATTTCAAAAATTTCAAAATTTTAAAGTTCAAAATTTCAAAAATTTTCAAAAATTTCAAAATTTCAAAAATTTCAAAAATTTCAAAAATTTCAAAAATTTCAAAAATTTCAAAATTTCAAAAATTTCAAAATTTCAAAATTTCAAAATTTCAAAAATTTTAAAAATTTCAAAAAATTTCAAAAATTTCAAAAATTTCAAAATTTCAAAATTTCAAAAATTTCAAAAATTTCAAAATTTTCAAAATTTTCAAAAATTTCAAAAAATTTCAAAAATTTCAAAAATTTCAAAAATTTCAAAAATTTCAAAATTTCAAAAATTTCAAAAATTTCAAAATTTTCAAAAATTTCAAAAATTTCAAAATTTCAAAAATTTCAAAAATTTCAAAAATTTCAAAATTTCAAAATTTCAAAAATTTTAAAATTTCAAAAATTTCAAAATTTTCAAAATTTTAAAAATTTCAAAAATTTCAAAAATTTCAAAAATTTCAAAATTTCAAAAATTTTAAAAATTTCAAAAATTTCAAAATTTCAAAAATTTCAAAATTTCAAAATTTTAAAAATTTCAAAATTTTCAAAAATTTTAAAAATTTCAAAAAAAAATTTCAAAATTTCAAAAATTTCAAAATTTTCAAAAATTTCAAAATTTCAAAAATTTCAAAAAAAATTTTAAAAATTTCAAAAGTTTCAAAAATTTCAAAAATTTAAAAAATTTCAAAAATTTCAAAATTTCAAAATTTCAAAAATTTCAAAAAATTTCAAAAATTTCAAAATTTAAAAATTTCAAAAATTTCAAAAATTTCAAAAATTTCAAAATTTCAAAAATTTCAAAATTTCAAGAAATTTCAAAAAATTTCAAAAATTTCAAAATTTCAAAATTTCAAAATTTCAAAAAGTTTCAAAAATTTCAAAAATTTCAAAAATTTCAAAAATTTCAAAAATTTCAAAATTTCAAAATTTCAAAATTTCAAAATTTCAAAAATTTCAAAAATTTCAAAATTTTAAAAATTTCAAAATTTCAAAAATTTCAAAATTTCAAAAATTTCAAAAATTTCAAAAATTTCAAAAAAAATTTCAAAAATTTCAAAAATTTCAAAATTTCAAAAATTTCAAAAATTTCAAAATTTCAAAAATTTCAAAATTTCAAAAATTTCAAAATTTCAAAATTTCAAAAATTTCAAATTTCAAAAATTTCAAAAATTTCAAAAATTTCAAAAAAAATTTCAAAAATTTCAAAAATTTCAAAATTTCAAAAATTTCAAAAATTTCAAAAATTTCAAAATTTCAAAATTTTAAAAATTTTAAAAATTTCAAAAATTTTAAAATTTTCAAAAAATTTCAAAATTTCAAAATTTTAAAATTTCAAAAATTTCAAAATTTTAAAAAATTCAAAAAATTTCAAAATTTCAAAAATTTCAAAAATTTCAAAAATTTCAAAATTTCAAAAATTTCAAAAATTTCAAAAATTTCAAAATTTCAAAAATTTCAAAAATTTCAAAATTTCAAAATTTCAAAAATTTAAAAAATTTCAAAAATTTCAAAATTTCAAAAATTTCAAAAATTTCAAAAAATTTCAAAAATTTCAAAATTTTAAAAATTTCAAAAATTTCAAAAATTTCAAAAAATTTTAAAATTTCAAAATTTTCAAAAAATTTAAAAATTTCAAAATTTCAAAAAATTTCAAAATTTTCAAAAATTTCAAAAATTTCAAAAATTTCAAAATTTCAAAAATTTCAAAATTTTTAAAAATTTCAAAATTTCAAAATTTCAAAATTTCAAAATTTCAAAAATTTCAAAAATTTCAAAATTTCAAAATTTCAAAAATTTCAAAAAAATTTCAAAAAATTTCAAAATTTCAAAATTTCAAAAATTTCAAAATTTCAAAGTTTCAAAATTTCAAAAATTTCAAAAATTTCAAAATTTCAAAATTTCAAAATTTCAAAAAGTTTCAAAATTTCAAAAATTTCAAAATTTCAAAAGAAATTTCAAAAATTTCAAAAATTTCAAAAATTTCAAAAATTTCAAAAAAATTTCAAAATTTCAAAAATTTCAAAATTTTAAAAATTTCAAAAAATTTCAAAAATTTCAAGAATTTCAAAATTTCAAAAATTTCAAAATTTCAAAAATTTCAAAAATTTCAAAAAATTTCAAAAATTTCAAAAATTTCAAAAATTTCAAAAATTTCAAAATTTCAAAAATTTCAAAGATTTCAAAATTTCAAAAATTTCAAAAATTTCAAAATTTCAAAATTTCAAAAATTTCAAAAATTTCAAAAATTTCCAAAATTTCAAAATTTCAAAATTTCAAAAATTTCAAAAATTTCAAAAATTTCAAAAATTTCAAAATTTCAAAATTTCAAATTTTAAAAATTTCAAAATTTCAAAATTTCAAAATTTCAAAAATTTCAAAATTTCAAAAAATTTCAAAAATTTCAAAAATTTCAAAATTTCAAAAATTTCAAAATTTCAAAATTTCAAAAATTTCAAAATTTTAAAATTTTAAAAATTTCAAAAATTTCAAAAATTTCAAAAATTTCAAAAATTTTAAAAATTTTAAAAATTTCAAAAATTTCAAAATTTTAAAATTTTAAAAATTTTAAAAATTTCAAAAATTTCAAAATTTTCAAAAAATTTCAAAAATTTCAAAAATTTTTAAAAATTTCAAAAAATTTCAAAATTTCAAAAATTTCAAAAATTTCAAAAATTTTAGAAATTTCAAAAATTTCCAAAATTTCAAAATTTCAAAATTTTAAAAATTTTAAAAATTTCAAAAATTTTCAAATTTTAAAAATTTCAAAATTTCAAAATTTTAAAATTTCAAAATTTCAAAATTTTAAAATTTCAAAATTTCAAAATTTCAAAAATTTCAAAAATTTCAAAATTTCAAAATTTCAAAAATTTCAAAAATTTCAAAAAAATTTCAAAAATTTCAAAATTTCAAAATTTCAAAATTTCAAAAATTTCAAAATTTCAAAATTTCAAAAATTTCAAAAATTTCAAAAATTTTAAAAATTTCAAAAATTTCAAAAATTTTAAAAATTTCAAAAATTTCAAAAATTTCAAAAATTTCAAAAAATTTCAAAAATTTCAAAAATTTCAAAAATTTCAAAATTTCAAAATTTCAAAAATTTCAAAATTTCAAAATTTTCAAAAATTTCAAAATTTCAAAAATTTCAAAATTTTAAAAAATTTCAAAAATTTCAAAAATTTCAAAATTTTAAAAATTTCAAAAATTTCAAAAATTTCCAAAAATTTCAAAAATTTCAAAATTTCAAAATTTAAAAAAATTTCAAAATTTCAAAAATTTCAAAAATTTCAAAATTTTCAAAAATTTCAAAAATTTCAAAATTTCAAAAATTTCAAAAATTTCAAAAATTTCAAAAATTTCAAAAATTTCAAAAATTTCAAAATTTCAAATTTTAAAATTTTAAAATTTCAAAAATTTCAAAAATTTCAAAAATTTCAAAAATTTCCAAAAAAAATTTCAAAATTTCAAAAATTTCAAAATTTCAAAAATTTCAAAATTTCAAAAATTTCAAAATTTCAAAAATTTCAAAATTTCAAAAATTTCAAAAATTTCAAAAATTTCAAAAATTTCAAAAATTTTAAAAATTTTCAAAAATTTCAAAAGTTTCAAAAATTTCAAAAATTTCAAATTTTCAAAAATTTCAAAAATTTCAAAATTTCAAAAATTTCAAATTTCAAAATTTCAAAAATTTCAAAATTTCAAAAATTTCAAAAATTTCAAAAATTTCAAAATTTTCAAAATTTCAAAATTTCAAAAATTTCTAAAAATTTCAAAAATTTCAAAATTTCAAAAATTTCAAAAATTTCAAAAATTTCAAAAATTTTAAAAATTTCAAAAATTTCAAAAAATTTCAAAAATTTCAAAATTTCAAAAATTTCAAAAATTTCAAAAATTTCAAAAATTTCAAAAATTTCAAAAATTTCAAAAATTTAAAAAATTTTAAAAATTTCAAAAATTTTAAAATTTCAAAATTTCAAAAATTTCAAAATTTCAAAATTTCAAAAAATTTCAAAAATTTCAAAAATTTCAAAAATTTCAAAAATTTCAAAAATTTCAAAAATTTCAAAATTTCAAAAATTTCAAAAATTTCAAAAATTTCAAAAATTTCAAAAATTTCAAAAATTTCAAAATTTCAAAAAAAATTTCAAAAAATTTCAAAATTTCAAAATTTCAAAAATTTCAAAAATTTCAAAATTTCAAAAATTTCAAAATTTCAAAAATTTCAAAATTTCAAAAATTTCAAAAATTTCAAAAATTTCAAAAATTTCAAAATTTTTCAAAATTTCAAAATTTCCAAAATTTCAAAAATTTCAAAATTTTAAAAATTTTAAAAATTTTAAAAAATTTTAAAAATTTTAAAAATTTTAAAATTTCAAAAATTTTAAAAATTTCAAAAATTTCAAAATTTTCAAATTTCAAAATTTCAAAAATTTCAAAGTTTCAAAATTTTAAAAATTTCAAAATTTCAAAAATTTCAAAATTTTAAGTCAAATTTCAAAATTTCAAAATTTCAAAATTTCAAGTTTCAAAATTTCAAAATTTCAAAATTTCAAAATTCAAAATTTCAAAAATTTCAAAAATTTCAAAAATTTCAAGTTCAAAATTTCAAAATTTCAAAAATTTCAAAGATTTCAAAAATTCAAAAATTTCAAAAATTTCAAAAAATTTCAAGGTTTCAAAATTTCAAAAAATTTTCAAAATTTTCAAAAATTTTAAAATTTCAAATTAATTCCAAATTTCAAAATTTCAAAATTTCAAAAAATTTCAAAAATTTCAAGAATTTCAAAATTTCAAAATTTCAAAATTTCAAAATTTCAAAAATTTCAAAATTTCAAAATTTCAAAAATTTCAAAAAATTTCAAAAATTTCAAAAATTTCAAAATTTCAAAAATTTCAAAAATTTCAAAAAATTCAAAATTTCAAAAATTTCAAAAATTTCAAAATTTCAAAAATTTCAAAAATTTCAAAAATTTCAAAATTTCAAAAATTTCAAAAATTTCAAAAATTTCAAAATTTCAAAAATTTCAAAAATTTCAAAAAATTTCAAAAAATTTCAAAAATTTCAAAATTTCAAAATTTCAAAAATTTCAAAAATTTCAAAAATTTCAAAAATTTCAAAATTTCAAAAATTTTAAAAATTTCAAAATTTCAAAAATTTCAAAAATTTCAAAATTTCAAAAATTTCAAAAATTTCAAAATTTCAAAATTTCAAAATTTCAAAATTTCAAAATTTCAAAAATTTCAAAAATTTCAAAATTTTCAAAAATTTCAAAAATTTCAAAATTTCAAAAATTTCAAAAATTTCAAAAATTTCAAAAATTTCAAAAATTTCAAAATTTCAAAAATTTCAAAAATTTTAAATTTCAAAATTTCAAAAATTTCAAAAATTTCAAAAATTTCAAAAAATTTCAAAATTTCAAAATTTCAAAAATTTCAAAAATTTCAAAAATTTCAAAAATTTCAAAAATTTTCAAAATTTTCAAAAATTTCAAAAAATTCAAAAATTTCAAAAATTTTAAAATTTTAAAATTTCAAAAAATTTCAAAATTTCAAAAATTTCAAAATTTCAAAATTTCAAAATTTCAAAATTTCAAAATTTCAAAAATTTCAAAATTTCAAAATTTCAAAAATTTCAAAATTTCAAAAATTTCAAAATTTCAAAAATTTCAAAATTTCAAAAAATTTCAAAAATTTCAAAAATTTCAAAAATTTCAAAAATTTCAAAAATTTCAAAAATTTCAAAATTTCAAAAATTTCAAAATTTCAAAAAAATTTCAAAAATTTCAAATTTTTAAATTTCAAAATTTCAAAAATTTCAAAATTTCAAAATTTCAAAAATTTCAAAAATTTCAAAATTTCAAAAATTTCAAAAATTTCAAAAATTTCAAAAATTTCAAAAATTTCAAAAATTTTCAAAAATTTCAAAATTTCAAAAATTTCAAAAATTTTAAAAATTTCAAAAATTTAAAAAAAATTTTAAAAATTTCAAAATTTCAAAATTTCAAAAAATTTCAAAAATTTCAAAAATTTCAAAAATTTCAAAATTTCAAAAATTTCAAAAATTTCAAAAATTTCAAAAATTTCAAAATTTTAAAAATTTCAAAAAATTTTAAAAATTTTAAAAATTTCAAAATTTCAAAAATTTCAAAAAATTTAAAAAATTTCAAAAATTTCAAAATTTTAAAAATTTCAAAAATTTCAAAAATTTTAAAATTTCAAAATTTCAAAAATTTCAAAAATTTCAAAAATTTCAAAAATTTCAAAATTTTCAAAAAATTTCAAAAATTTCAAAATTTCAAAAATTTCAAAATTTCAAAAATTTTAAAAATTTCAAAATTTCAAAAATTTCAAAAATTTTCAAAAATTTCAAAATTTCAAAAATTTCAAAAATTTCAAAAAATTTTCAAAATTTCAAAATTTTAAAATTTCAAAAATTTCAAAATTTCAAAATTTCAAAAATTTCAAAAAATTTCAAAATTTCAAAAATTTTAAAAAATTTTAAAAATTTCAAAAAATTCAAATTTCAAAAATTTCAAAATTTTAAAAAATTTCAAAAATTTCAAAAATTTCAAAAATTTCAAAAATTTCAAAATTTCAAAAATTTTAAAAATTTCAAAATTTCAAAAAATTTCAAAATTTCAAAAATTTCAAAAATTTCAAAAATTTCAAAAATTTCAAAAATTTCAAAAATTTCAAAATTTCAAAAATTTCAAAAATTTCAAAATTTCAAAAATTTCAAAAATTTCAAAAATTTCAAAATTTCAAAATTTCAAAAATTTCAAAAATTTCAAAAATTTCAAAATTTCAAAAATTTCAAAAATTTCAAAAATTTCAAAAATTTCAAAAATTTTAAAAATTTCAAAATTTCAAAAAAATTTCAAAAATTTCAAAAATTTCAAAAATTTCAAAAATTCAAAAATTTCAAAATTTCAAAAATTTCAAAAATTTCAAAAATTTCAAAAATTTCAAAAATTTCAAAAATTTCAAAATTTCAAAAATTTCAAAAATTTCAAAAATTTCAAAAATTTCAAAAATTTCAAAATTTCAAAAATTTCAAAAATTTCAAAAATTTCAAAAATTTCAAAATTTCAAAAATTTCAAAATTTCAAAATTTCAAAAAATTTCAAAAATTTCAAAATTTCAAAAATTTCAAAAATTTCAAAAATTTCAAAATTTCAAAATTTCAAAAATTTCAAAAAATAAAATTTCAAAATTTCAAAAATTTCAAAAATTTCAAAAATTTCAAAAATTTCAAAAATTTCAAAAATTTCAAAAATTTCAAAAATTTCAAAATTTCAAAAATTTCAAAATTTCAAAAATTTCAAAATTTCAAAAATTTCAAAAATTTCAAAAATTTCAAAAATTTCAAAATTTCAAAAATTTCAAAAATTTCAAAAATTTCAAAAATTTCAAAAATTTCAAAAATTTCAAAATTTCAAAAATTTCAAAAATTTCAAAAATTTCAAAAATTTCAAAAATTTCAAAAATTTCAAAAATTTCAAAAATTTCAAAAAATTTCAAAATTTCAAAATTTCAAAAATTTCAAAAATTTCAAAAATTTCAAAAATTTCAAAAATTTCAAAAATTTCAAAATTTTCAAAAATTTCAAAAATTTCAAAATTTCAAAAATTTCAAAAATTTCAAAAATTTCAAAAATTTCAAAAATTTCAAAAATTTCAAAAATTTCAAAAATTTCAAAAATTTCAAAAATTTCAAAAATTTCAAAATTTCAAAAATTTCAAAAATTTCAAAAATTTCAAAAATTTCAAAAATTTCAAAATTTTCAAAAATTTAAAAATTTCAAAAATTTCAAAAATTTTAAAATTTCAAAATTTCAAAAATTTCAAAATTTCAAAAATTTCAAAATTTCAAAATTTCAAAAATTTCAAAAATTTCAAAAATTTCAAAATTTCAAAAATTTCAAAAATTTCAAAAATTTCAAAAAATTTCAAAAATTTCAAAATTTCAAAAATTTCAAAATTTCAAAAATTTCAAAAATTTCAAAAATTTCAAAAATTTCAAAAATTTCAAAATTTCAAAAATTTCAAAATTTCAAAAGTTTCAAAATTTCAAAAATTTCAAAAATTTCAAAAATTTCAAAAATTTCAAAAATTTCAAAAATTTCAAAAATTTCAAAAATTTCAAAAATTTCAAAATTTCAAAAATTTCAAAAATTTCAAAAATTTCAAAAATTTCAAAAATTTCAAAAATTTCAAAATTTCAAAAATTTCAAAAATTTCAAAAATTTCAAAAATTTCAAAATTTCAAAATTTCAAAAATTTCAAAAATTTCAAAATTTCAAAAATTTCAAAATTTCAAAAATTTCAAAAATTTCAAAATTTCAAAAATTTCAAAAATTTCAAAAATTTCAAAATTTCAAAATTTCAAAATTTCAAAAATTTCAAAAATTTCAAAAATTTCAAAAATTTCAAAAATTTCAAAAATTTCAAAATTTCAAAATTTCAAAAAATTCAAAAATTTCAAAAATTTCAAAAATTTCAAAAATTTCAAAATTTCAAAAATTTCAAAATTTCAAAATTTCAAAAATTTCAAAAATTTCAAAAATTTCAAAAATTTCAAAATTTCAAAAAATTTCAAAAATTTCAAAAATTTCAAAATTTTAAAAATTTCAAAATTTTCAAAAATTTCAAAAATTTCAAAAATTTCAAAAATTTCAAAATTTCAAAATTTCAAAAATTTCAAAAATTTCAAAAATTTCAAAATTTTCAAAAATTTCAAAAATTTCAAAAATTTCAAAAATTTCAAAAATTTCAAAAATTTCAAAAATTTCAAAATTTCAAAAATTTCAAAAAATTTCAAAAATTTCAAAATTTTCAAAAATTTCAAAATTTCAAAAATTTCAAAAATTTCAAAAATTTCAAAATTTCAAAATTTCAAAAATTTCAAAAATTTCAAAATTTCAAAAATTTCAAAAATTTCAAAATTTCAAAAATTTCAAAATTTCAAAATTTCAAAAATTTTAAAAATTTCAAAAATTTCAAAATTTCAAAAATTTCAAAAATTTCAAAAATTTCAAAATTTCAAAAATTTCAAATTTCAAAATTTCAAAATTTTCAAAATTTTCAAAATTTCAAAAATTTCAAAATTTCAAAATTTTCAAAAATTTCAAAATTTCAAAATTTCAAAAGTTTCAAAATTTCAAAATTTCAAAAATTTCAAAATTTTCAAAAGTTTCAAAAATTTCAAAAATTTCAAAAATTTTAAAATTTCAAAATTTCAAAAATTTCAAAAATTTCAAAAATTTCAAAAATTTCAAAATTTCAAAATTTCAAAATTTCAAAAATTTCAAAAATTTCAAAATTTCAAAAATTTCAAAATTTCAAAAATTTCAAAAATTTCAAAAAATTTCAAAATTTCAAAAAAATTTCAAAATTTTCAAAAATTTTAAAATTTTCAAAAATTTCAAAATTTCAAAAATTTCAAAAATTTCAAAATTTCAAAAATTTCAAAAATTTCAAAAATTTCAAAAATTTCAAAAATTTCAAAATTTCAAAAATTTCAAAATTTCAAAAATTTCAAAAATTTCAAAAATTTCAAAAATTTCAAAAATTTCAAAAATTTCAAAATTTCAAAAATTTCAAAAATTTCAAAAATTTCAAAATTTCAAAAATTTCAAAAATTTCAAAAATTTCAAAATTTTCAAAATTTCAAAAATTTCAAAAATTTCAAAAATTTCAAAATTTCAAAAATTTCAAAATTTCAAAAATTTCAAAAAATTTCAAAAATTTCAAAATTTCAAAAATTTCAAAAATTTCAAAAATTTCAAAATTTCAAAAATTTCAAAATTTCAAAAAATTTCAAAAATTTTAAAAAGTTCAAAAATTCAAAAATTTCAAAATTTCAAAAATTTCAAAAATTTCAAACATTTCAAAATTTTCAAAATTTCAAAAAATTCAAAAATTTCAAAAGTTTCAAACATTTCAAAATTTTCAAAAATTTCAAAAATTCAAAAATTTCAAAAATTTTAATAATTTTAAAAATTTCAAAAATTTCAAAAATTTCAAAATTTCAAAAAATTTTATAAAATTTCAAAAATTTCAAAATTTCAAAAATTTCAAAATTTCAAAAATTTCAAAAATTTCAAAAATTTCAAAAATTTCAAAATTTCAAAGTTTCAAAAATTTCAAAAATTTCAAAATTTCAAAATTTCAAAAATTTCAAAAATTTCAAAAATTTCAAAATTTCAAAAATTTCAAAAATTTCAAAAAATTTCAAAAAATTTCAAAAATTTCAAAAATTTCAAAATTTCAAAAATTTCAAAGAATTTCAAAAATTTCAAAAATTTTCAAAATTTCAAAAATTTCAAAAATTTCAAAAAATTTCAAAAATTTCAAAAATTTCAAAAATTTCAAAATTTCAAAATTTCAAAATTTCAAAAATTTCAAAATTTCAAAAAAGATTTCAAAATTTCAAAAATTTCAAAAATTTCAAAATTTCAAAATTTCAAAATTTCAAAATTTCAAAAATTTCAAAAATTTCAAAATTTCAAAAATTTCAAAATTTCAAAAATTTCAAAAATTTCAAAATTTTCAAAAATTTCAAAAATTTCAAAATTTCAAAATTTCAAAAATTTCAAAAAATTTCAAAATTTTAAAAATTTCAAAAATTTCAAAAATTTCAAAAATTTCAAAAATTTCAAAAATTTCAAAAATTTCAAAAATTTCAAAATTTCAAAAATTCAAAAATTTCAAAAATTTCAAAAATTTCAAAAATTTCAAAAATTTCAAAAATTTCAAAAATTTCAAAAATTTCAAAATTTCAAAATTTTCAAAATTTCAAAAAATTTCAAAAATTTCAAAAATTTCAAAAATTCAAAATTTCAAAAATTTCAAAAATTTCAAAAATTTCAAAATTTCAAAAATTTCAAAAATTTCAAAAATTTCAAAAATTTCAAAAATTTCAAAAATTTCAAAAATTTCAAAATTTCAAAAATTTCAAAATTTCAAAATTTTCAAAAATTTCAAAATTTCAAAAATTTCAAAAATTTCAAAAATTTCAAAAAATTTCAAAAATTTCAAAAATTTCAAAAAATTTCAAAAATTTCAAAAATTTCAAAAATTTCAAAAATTTCAAAATTTTCAAAATTTCAAAAATTTTAAAAATTTCAAAAATTTCAAAAATTTCAAAAATTTCAAAATTTCAAATTTCAAAAATTTCAAAAGAATTTCAAAAATTTTAAAAATTTCAAAAATTTCAAAATTTCAAAATTTCAAAAATTTCAAAAAATTTCAAAATTTCAAAATTTCATTTCAAAAATTTCAAAAATTTCAAAAATTTCAAAAATTTCAAAATTTCAAAAATTTCAAAAATTTCAAAAAATTTCAAAAATTTCAAAATTTAAAAATTTCAAAAATTTCAAAAATTTCAAAATTTCAAAATTTCAAAATTTCAAAAATTTTAAAAAATTCAAAGTTTAAAAATTTCAAAATTTCAAAAATTTCAAAATTTCAAAAATTTCAAAATTTCAAAAATTTCATTAAAATTTCAAAAATTTCAAAATTTCAAAAATTTCAAAAATTTCAAAAATTTCAAAAATTTCAAAATTTCAAAAATTTCAAAAATTTCAAAATTTCAAAAATTTCAAAATTTCAAAATTTCAAAATTTCAAAAATTTTCAAAAATTTCAAAAATTTCAAAATTTCAAAAATTTCAAAATTTCAAATTTCAAAATTTCAAAAATTTCAAAATTTCAAAATTTCAAAAATTTCAAAAATTTCAAAATTTCAAAAAAATTTCAAAAATTTCAAAAATTTCAAAAATTTCAAAATTTCATAAAAATTTCAAAATTTCAAATTTCAAAATTTCAAAAATTTCAAAAATTTCAAAAATTTCAAAAATTTCAAAATTTCAAAAATTTCAAAAATTTCAAAAATTTCAAAAATTTCAAAAATTCAAAAATTTCAAAAATTTCAAAAAATTTCAAAAATTTCAAAAATTTCAAAGAATTTCAAAAATTTCAAAATTTCAAAAATTTCAAAATTTCAAAAATTTCAAAATTTCAAAAATTTCAAAAATTTCAAAAATTTTCAAAAATTTCAAAATTTCAAAAATTTCAAAAATTTCTAAAAATTTCAAAAATTTCAAAAATTTCAAAAATTTCAAAATTTCAAAATTTCAAAATTTCAAAATTTCAAAATTTCAAAAATTTCAAAATTTCAAAATTTCAAAAAATTTCAAAATTTTCAAAATTTCAAAATTTCAAAAATTTCAAAATTTCAAAAATTTCAAAAATTTCAAAAATTTCAAAAAATTTCAAAAATTTCAAAAAATTCAAAAATTTCAAAATTTCAAAAATTTCAAAAATTTCAAAATTTCAAAAATTTCAAAATTTCAAAAATTCAAAAATTTCAAAAATTTCAAAAATTTCAAAATTTCAAAAATTTCAAAAATTTCAAAATTTCAAAAATTTCCAAAATTTCAAATTTCAAAAATTTCAAAAATTTTTAAAAATTTCAAAAATTTCAAAAATTTTAAAAATTTCAAATTTCAAAATTTCAAAATTTCAAAAATTTCAAAATTTCAAAAATTTCAAAAATTCAAAAATTTCAAAAATTTCAAGGTTTCAAAATTTCAAAAGATTTCAAAATTTCAAAAATTTCAAAATTCAAAATTTCAAAAATTTCAAAAATTTCAAAGTTTCAAGAATTTCAAAAATTTCAAAAAGTTTCAAAAAATTTTCAAAAAATTTCAAAAATTTTCAAAAATTTCAAAAATTTTCAAAAATTTTCAAAAAAATTTTCAAAAAATTTCAAAAATTTTCAAAAAAATTTCAAAATTTCAAAAATTTCAAAAAAAATTTCAAAAAAATTTTCAAAAAAAAATTTCAAAAATTTCAAAAATTTTCAAAAATTTCAAAAAATTTCAAAAAATTTCAAAAAATTTCAAAAATTTTCAAAAATTTCAAAAATTTTCAAAAAATTTTCAAAAAATTTTCAAGAATTTTTAAAAAATTTTCAAACATAAAATTTCAAAAAATTTCAAAAAAGTTAAAATTTCAAAAATTTAATTTTCAAAAATTTTCAAAAAATTTCAAAATTTTCAAAAATTTCAAAATTTCAAAAATTTTCAAAGATTTCAAAAATTTCAAAAATTTTCAATACTAATCAAAATTTCAAAAATTTCAAAATTTTCAAAAAATTCAAAAAATTTCAAAATTTAAAATTTCAAATTTCAAAAATTTCAAATTTATTTAAAATTTCAAAAATTTCAAAAATTTCAAAAATTTCAAAATTTTCAAAAATTCTATTTTCAATCAAAAAATTTTAAAACTAAAAATTTCAAAAATTTCAAAAAATTTCAAAAATTTCAAAAGAATTTCAAAATTCAAATTTTCAAAAGTTTTAAAAGAATTTCAAATTTCAAAGTTTCAAAATTTCAAAATTTCAAACACTTTTCAAAATTTCAAAAATTTCAAAAATTTCAAAAAAGTGCCAAAATTACAAAATTTCAAAAAATTCAAAAATTTTCAAGGGCTAAAGTTTCAAAAGGTTACAAAAATTTTTAAAAATTTTTTAATTTCAAAAATTTCAATTTTCAAAAAATTTCAAAACAAAAATATCAAAATATTTAAAATTTCAAAATTTTCAAAAATTTCAAAATTTTCAAAATTTTTTAAATTCAAAATTTTAAAATTCAATTTTGCAATTTAAATTAACATGAACTTTTTAAAAATTTCAAATTCAAAAGTTTCAAAAATTTTCAAGGATTTCAAAATTTCAAGAATTTCAAAAATTTAAAAATTTCAAAATTTCAAAAATTTCAAAATTTCAAAAATTTCAAAAAATTTAAAAATTTCAAAATTTTTAAAAATTTCAAAATTTCAAAAATTTCAAAAATTTCAAAATTTCAAAATTTCAAAAATTTCAAAAATTTTATAAAATTTCAAAAAATTTCAAATTTCCAAAGACACAAAATTCCAAAAATTTCAAAAAATTTCACAAAGGCTCAAAAATTTCAAAATTATAAAAAAATTTCAAAAATTTTAAGTTACAAGAGACTCTCAAGGGCTAAAAAATTTCAAAATTTTCAAAATTTTTTTTAAAAATTTCAAAATTTCAAAAATTTCAAAAATTTTCAAAAATTACAAGGTACAAAAGAATTTAAAGATACAAAATTTTCTAAAAATTTCAAGGCTCAAGAAGTGGCAAAGTGCAAAAATTTCAAAAATTTCAAAGGCTAAAATTCAAATTTTTAAAAATTTCAAATTTCAAAAATTTCAAAATTTCAAAATTTCAAAATTTCAAAATAATTTTAAAAATATTTAAAAAATTTCTAAAAAATTTCAAGGAAATTTCAAAATTTCAAAAAATTCAAAAAGGTACAAGTTCAAAAATTTCAAAGACTCAAAAAAAATTTCAAAAAATTTTAAAAATTTCAAAAATTCAAAATTTCAAAAATTTCAAAATTTCAAAAATTTCAAAAATTCAAAAATTTCAAAATTTCAAATTTCAAAAATTTCAAAATTTTAAAAATTTCAAAAATTTCAAAAAATTTCAACAATTTCAGAATTTCAAAAATTTTAAAAGAAATTACAAGGAACTTTCAAAGTTTGCAAAATTTCAAAAAAATTTCCAAAAATTTCAAAAATTTTTCAAAAGTATTTTAAAAATTTGAAATTTTTTTACCAAGTTTAAAATTCAAAATTTTTAAAAAATTTAATTTAAAATTTAAAATTTTTTAAAATTTTCAAAATTTAAAATTTTTAAACTCAATTTCAAAAATTTTTTAAAAATTTTTTAAAAATTTCAAAAATTTCAAAAAATTTCAAAGTACAAAAAATTTCAAAAATTTCAAAAATTTCAAAATTTCAAAAAATTTCAAAGACACAAAGACTCCAAAAATTTCAAAAATTTTCAAGAAATGCAAAGAATTCAAAGAAATTTCTAAAAAGTGTTTCAAAAAATTTTCAAAAAATTTCAAAATTTCAAAATTTCAAAATTTCAAAAATTTTAACAATTTCAAAAATTTCAAAAATTTTTTAAAAATTTCAAAAGGTTCAAAATTTCAAAAAAATTTCAAAAAAAAATTTAAAAATTTCAAAAATTTCAAAATTATAATTTCAAGAATTTTTACAAAGTTTAAAAAATTGGGAAATTTTTAAAAAATTTCAAAATTTTAAAATTTAAAATTTTCAAAGAATTTTAAAATTTTAAAAATAAAATTTCAAAAATTAAAATTTCAAAATAAAATTTCAAAAGAAATTTAAAATTTCAAAAATTTTTTAAATTTCAAAAAAATTTCAAAAATGTCAAAATTCAAAATTTCAAAATTTCAAAATTCAAGATTTCAAGGTGCACCTTCAAAAATTCAAGGATTTCAAAGATTTCACTTCAAAGAGATTTCAAGGAGATTTCAAAATTTTTTAAAGATTTCAAGAAATTTCAAAATTTTCAAAAATTTCAATTTTCAAAAAATTTTCAAAAAATTTTTCAAGGCTTTCAAAAATTTCAAAATATTTCACAAATTTCAAAGAGATTTCAAAAATTTCAAAATTTTTTAAAAATTTCAAAAATTTCAAAATTTCAAAATTTCAAAATTTCAAAAAATTTCAAAGAATTTCAAATTTTTAAAAATTTTAAAGAATTTTTAAATTTCAAAATTTTTATAAATTTTTTAAAAATTTCAAAGAGTTTCAAAAAATTTTTAAAAATTTTCAAAATTTTTAAAAATTTGCAAAAATTTCAAAAATTTGAAAATTTCAAAAATTTCAAGAAACTTCAAAAATTTCAAAAATTTCAAAAATTTCAAAATTTCAAAAATTTTCAAAGAATTTCAAAAATTTCAAAAATTTCAAAATTTCAAAAAAATTTTTTAAAATTTTCAAAAGTTCAAAAAATTTCAAAATTTTTAAATTTAAGAGCCTAAAAGCCCCCTGAAATTTCAAAAATTTTCAATTCAAAAATTTCAAAATTTCAAAAATTTCAAAAATTTCAAAAAAATTTCAAAAATTTCAAAAATTTCAAAAA
>JAECXW010000293.1:0-226419 GCA_018153365.1 Drosophila fuyamai | reverse complement strand
AAAAGTGAAGAAAGCTCAGTAATGGCAACAAAAATCTAAAATAATTTCCATCTCCTTATTTGCACGAATTTATGCAAATTTTGTTGTGCTCCACCAACGCACACACACACTTCTCCACGAGTATACGTATACTCGAAAGAATAAGAAAGTGCTTAGAACTTTTTGTGTTGTCAGCTCGGCATTTATCATTAAAATTCAGCAAAAATTGTATATGTAAATAAAAGCATACATTTAAAGCATAAAATGTTTCTAGAAACAGGATGCTATAATTTCCACAAAGGCAAAGGCGATTATTAAGATTACATATAAAATTACAGATACACATTTATTCTTAAACTTTTTTTAAACTATCCATTCATTTCATTGAACATGCTACATCTTTTGACCTTTCTATTTTTACAAGCTTTGAATCATGTTTAAACATGTTTAATGTGTCGATGAATATTTACCAATTACATAGAGTAAGAATCTATAGTTTCTTACCCTACGCCAAATAAATATATACCGCCCACAAAGTTTTCTCTACTATCAAAAATGTGTATGCCACAAAACCCCGCGAATTGTGTGCGGATAAGGCAAGTGGCTAAACCTTAAAACAAACATGTTGTGTAATATAATAAATATAAATAAATGATAACACCAAATGATAAAACATTTGAATTTTTGCTTTCTCATTTGATTAGTTTGGTTTAGCATGCAATTTCTTAATTTTTTATAAAACAAAACTTATTGGAAATCATTTGCATTTCGATGACAATTTTCTACTTCTTTACTAACATTTTTATTTGAATTTTATTTGGTTTTCGGTAGATATACCCTGCGTTGTTTTCTTCTTTATATGTATATGTTCCTCTTCTTCCTCCTATCTAAGTCGCCAACTTGTGGAAACAGCAAAACAAAAGCTTGGCTCTTAAAGCAAGCAAAGGAAATAAAGGAGAAAAATCTACTGAATTTCTTATTTGAGACGCTCTCGTTTTTTCAATTTCAATAGATCGATATGTGTAGCTTTCAGTACATGCCATGATAAACGAATTAAAGCTTTACAGTCTGCAAAAATTTCCAAAACAGTGAAAAATGGTTGGCCATTATGAGCATTCCAATTAAAGTAAGCTTCCTTTTGAAATTCCTAAGCACTATTGGCTTTAACTCAAAAAAAGTGGGACTTATATTTCTGACAAACTCGTGACCAGCTCCCAAACTCTAGTCAAAGACGGACTTTCCAGCATTTTAGTTGATACATTGCTTATTCCGAACATCTCTTTTGGTTAATCCTACACATATTCTTTGACGGCTTTACTAACCTAGTGACAAGCTACAGTCGGCAACAACCACAACCGCAAACTCAAACACAACAGAATAAGAGTTTCCTCTGGCCCACTCATTAGTTTGCCAACGTCTACAAGCCCAAAGTTTTGGGCGAGTGTTTGGAAATTTATGCAGCCAAAATTGTTTGTTTGTCTGTTGAGCGTGGCCTGCGCATAAATTTTCGGCGGATAGAGCCAAGGGCCTCCGTTTCCTCCGACCATAAACATTTTGCAATTCCATTTCAGATCCACGAAATATTCTCGCATTCTCACTAGCTGTCGGAAAAATTTAATTATGCGCACGCAACAAATTGTTTTTCCTTCTTCAGCTGTTTCCCAATTTTCTTTGGTTTTTTCCTCGCGTGTTGTCTCCGTTCATTTGCTATTAGTTTTTCCCCTTTTCTGGCTTTGGTCATTTTTATTGGACTTTTTACATTAGCCGGGTGCTCTTTTAATGACTTCTCGTGTGAAAAACGGCAGCCCTTTTTACCAAAGTATCCTAAGCCCTTTTTAATGCAGAGTGGCCTTGGTTCGAAGCCGCTACATTTGTATTTTATTATTTGCGGAGGAAAGGTGTCATTCCGGCCGTCCTTCGCCCATGGGGTTAATTGAATTTTCAGTCCAGCTATTCAGTGGATGTCCTTTCCCCCAGACTTCTTATTTCTTCATCACTCTGTTCCTTTCTCTCAATTACTGGCCAAGAACTTCTGCGGCTTACTTCAGGAATGGCTTACTGCGACAATCTGGCTGTCAACTAATTTCATTTAGCTCCCCTTGCGTGTGTGTTTGAGTCCTTGGCTTTGGGCCATCGCAGACATATGGGACAGTTTTCGGACATGTTTTGAAGTCCTCTGACGCAGGGAAAGTTTGTGGATAATATTTAAAAGAAAAGCAGTTCTAGTGCATGAAAATCTCGAGCTGAAATCGTTGCATAACTCTTTGAAGGTTGTCCTCCTCCACGATTCTCGAAACGCAGCTAAGGAGCAATTCGTTTGAAATTATGTTTACCACAGCTTTTTTATTCGCTTATTTTCATTTTAATTAAAATCAAGAGTATGTACTGAAAAACATGTGCATGGGGTGTTACATTTTTTGAAATGTTCCGAGCTGCCCACTTGTTGTCGGCAGCTAGCCCCTCTTCGTTTTCTGATTGAAATAACGCAAACTATGCATTAAACTTGTTGGGCAAAGTTGTTGCACTGAAAACTGTTGGCCGAAAGCGAAGTACCCACTAAACACGAAAGGTTTGCTTCGGCAGTTAGCAGTTGCTGCTGCCAACACATTTAGGCCACATGCACGAGTGTCCAGCTGGCTCATTTACATTCCAAATGGAAATGACGGAACTGTCGCACATTTCCTGCCAACGTGTGAAAACTTTTAATTCGGGCACGAAAAATTCCCATTTCTGGCGGTAAAATGAGCAAGTCATAATCACTTTGAATGGGCCTTTAATGAATTAATTTGAGTGCGACATTGACAAATTGCAGGCGATAATAAATGGTCAAGTGTGTGCGTATGTGGCGGATACAATTGCAGTGAAAAGATTGCGGCCGGGAGACAACGCCAAGTGTTTTCCCAGCGGCTGCGGTCCTAATGAATTTCGCTTACTGCTTTTTGGCGGAAATCAGAGCGCAGTTCCATGGCAGCTAGCCAAGTGGAAGAGCCGGGAAACGGAAAGATACTTTGCAGATCCAGAGATACTCGGCGGAACCAGAGATACTTTCCGACCGCATTTACAGATTACAAAGTGTGTGACAAGTTTATGACTTTTCGGCGGCACTCTGGCTTAGTTCGCCGTCTTTGTGCCAGAAACTCAGGAGGACCTCTTCCCGCTTCCAACTCGTATGTCATGAGCCGACGCCCCATTAATATTTTTCTGCTATGTGGTATGTGGGTCTCCTTTCGAGGCTTACCCAGTGTTTAATGAGTTCATTGAACTCGCATGCGTGACATTAATTATGCAGAGAAAACACTCATTCACGGCCTTGACAAGTTGAATTATGGGATTCAAAAGGCTCGCACCGGAAAAACATTTAAACAAAGTTGGTAATGAGTTCGCTTTTTTAATTATCAAAAAAGTCCGAGCTGTGCTGATACTTGTTCAAACCATATGACTGTGCACGGCAGTACACGTAATGACGATGCGCACCATTAGAGTGTGCGAAAGCGGGTACTATATATAGTAGAATCGAAAATATGCTGTGATGGTCTGATCGAAGTAGCGATCGAAAGGTGTCTCTTTAATTAACAAAATTAATTTAAAAAAAATATTATTGATATTCATTTCGAAAAAAGGTGGCCTTCAGCTAAGATTATGGGTCAGAACAGTGTATTTTCTTTTTTTTAAAGCCATATGGGGCTATTTCTGTTTATGGTATTGGGGTTAACGATCAATAAGTTGTTTAAATTCAATTAAAAATAATTTTTAAAAAATATATATAAATATTTCAGAAAACGGTGCTTTTGACATATAACCCTATATTGAAAAAGAAATATATATTAATTACATGTATTCCATATTATTTAAATACTACTACTGGCATTAAAAGTTTCCAAAACGAATTTCTTTATTAATTCCCATACATTATTATTAAAAATAAAACGCGTTTATAATTTAAAATAAAACGGAACTAAATGGCAACATACATTTTAGGCCACTGTGTTGAAGAGACTACTATATCGTTTTTGTTTTGGTTCTTAGTCGGATTCCTTACTATGGAACGAACCATTTTGCGGTCCATGCCTTAAGCTTTACGCATAACAGGTTGGTTTGTTCGAGACAATATAAACATGTCTCGATTTGAAGCGATAAATAAAAAAGTCCTTTTGAAGTCTTAAGCCTTGTGCCCATAATGCATTCCTTACCCATCTACGAACGGCTTTATTTAAGCCTCATTCCTTTGCCGGTAAATAGCTTTATTCAGTGTTCACCTCGCATTTTCCATTTGCATCCCACACATCGCTTTCAAGTTGGCTCGCATATGCCAGCCCGAGTAGGAAATCCCTTTTCGGCACTTTCAGAGGCCCAACTGTCAAGCTTTCGAGCCAGCCAGGTTTCCCCTTCAACCCCTTCACTTTCAGCTAACACGCTCTTTGGGGGCTTCCCGTTGTCAACTAAAAATGAATTTTCGCCCGCTCCAAAGGGAGCAAAAAACAAACAAAGGCAACGTAAAATTGGGGAAAGGCCAAGCCGTTGCCTGTGATATTTTAAAGACTTCCTGCTCCGCTTCCCATCGTGTTTTCTCCAATTTACGTGTTCATTCATGGCAAGGGTGCTTTGTTGTCCTATTTCGAGTCTTGATTTTGCTCCTTGCGTGGCTTGGAAATGGCGCCCTCGACTCGGCGCGACTCTTCCTTCGTCTTAGCTGTTTGATTCTGGTCTTTGCTTACAGTTTGGTAAAATTAAACGGTTTGCCTTCATGCTTTTCCCCGGTCTTATCCAGCTTCTTTACATACACAGAAAAAAATCTTAACAGTTCGTACTCATCATTTTTATACCCTTGCAGAGGGTATTATATTTTTGGTCAAAATTGTGCAACGCAGTGAAGGAGACATCTCCGACCCTATAAATTATATATATTCTTGATCAGGATCACCTCCTGAGTTGATATAAGCATGTCCGTCTGTCCGTCTGTCTGTTTCTACGCGAACTAGTCTCTCAGTTTTAAAGATATCGAATTGAAACTTTGCACACCACCTTCTTTCCTTTGCACGCAGTATATAAGTCTGATCGGCCGACTATATCCTATAGCTGCCATATAACTGAACGATAGAAAATGCCATAACTCTGGTGTTTGTTAAGTTAGGAAGTTGGGATTTTCTATAGGTTTAATTTGTGGCTAATCAATCCGACATACCAAATTTCATAAGGATCGAACGATAGGAAATGCCATAACTCTGGTGTTTGTAAAGTTAGGAAGTTGGGATTTTCTATGGGTTTTATATTTGGCCAATCAGTCCGATCTACCAAATTTTATAGGGATCGGTCGACTATATCCTATAGCTGCCATATAACTGAACGATTGAAAATGCCACAACTTTGGTGTTTTTAAAGTTAGGAAGTTGGGTGTTAAGAATGCATCATACGAATAATTTTGGAGAATATAATTTACAGAATATTCTGCAAGGGTATTTTAACTTCGGCTCCGCCCGAAGTTAGCTTTCCTTTCTAGTTTTTATATCAAATGGTAGTTCGATAAGTATAGTTCAATGTGGCTGAACTGGGCCAACTTAACGGCCAGTACTTAACTTGGAGTCTTCCACCGATGAAAGGAAAAGGAATTCCTTGCCATCCAAAGTTCATGAACTGTAAATGCTATACGTTTAAGCCACCTTAATCATGACATGCTTCGGCCATTTTTTCTCTGTGTAGCTCTTCGTTTGACTTACTGCTTAGAAGTGCAATTTTGATTCCGTGAAAGTTTTTAATTAAAGGCATTTATTTGCGAATGTTTATTTGTGTTGACTCGCAAAGCAGCGTGTCAGCATCGCAACCTCCGGGGGCATCGCTAATTAGGCGCATTCAATGTCATCGTCAGCGCCAAGTCCTTACCGCTTCCCCTCTCCACGGGCTACATCTGCCTCAAGTCGTGTCCTGGAAATTACTGACCGCGATTGGCGGGCTGTTTAACAAAGCCATCTTTCAGCTGCCACACACAGATCGGGACAAAATGATAGCGCCAAGGCACTTATCAAAATTAAAACTACACCCACGTTTCACATGTATGCATGTATTTTTTTAAAATTTTGAAATTTGAAGCCTCTTAAAACATAATGGAAAGTTGAAGGCTAACTTTTTATAAGACGGGATTGATATTTGGAGATATAAATCGCTAAATATTTATAGATAATGTGTACTTATCTCTAACAAAAAAAGGATGTAAAAATATACAAGAATCTTTCATGATTGAAATTGAAAATTTCTCATCCAAACTTCGGACCCATGCCATATTATTTTGACCGCAGCTGTATATGCTTATATACAATTAGAAGTCTGCTGGATGCCTGGCACCTGTCCAGACTGCATAAATCACAGACTGGACTCCATTAATTTATTCTTGACTGCGAACCTAATTTCACTGAAAGTTGGTAATTACTACAAGAAGAGAAGTTAAATACAGGACACCACCTTGCGCCAATTGGCAGACATAATCATCATCAATGCTCATTTAATCAAAAAAAGTGCAGGCTAATTATCCCAAATAGGTACAAATGAAAGGCTTGTGATTAGTATGTTCCAAGGCCAGACTAACAAAAAATATTAAACAGGCTCAATTCTAGAGTGAACAGTGTTATTATGGTGAGCAAATATTTATGTTTAATTTCGGAACATAACATTCCATCATTAACGGCAAACCACTCAATCTTTTAATGAACGAATTTCCCGGACATAATTAACATTTAAATGCATATAATAGTTAATTACTGCAATTGAATTAAGTGCCATTTAAATGCATATAGGCTTAACTTTTCGATGCGACAGTACCGTCTGTCAATTGTCCACACCACGTACATATGTATTCGCCATCGGCATTTGGGCATGATTATTGCTCAATATAAAGTTAACTTCGTTTAACCACAAAATAATAATGTGTGTATTTGAATGATCCAAGCAGCCGCAAGATTTTCCACTTTTCATTACATATTGAGCTTTCGGGTGGAATAACTAATCAAACTCGACGTTTGAATTTATTCAGGACATTTTCTTCTCTTGCCTGATTAGTGGCCTAATTAGTTGCAGTAATTGCCAGCATTTGCTTGGATAATTGGTCCGAGGATGTGGCTACAATGTTTCCCTCATGTCAATACACCATTGAATCCACATGAATTAGACTGAGTGAAATTGGTTTTTCTATATGTGTTGCATAATTTTGCCGATTAAGCTGCGATGGCGTTGTTTATCAATTCGCATAACAAATTCGAAATAAATTGGAATAATGGTGGTATGGTGTGGCCAAGCTGCAGCCATAAACGCTTAGCTCGTGGCTGTTGCTGCCGCAATTCTTTACTGAGGGTGTGCAAGTGGGCGTGGCAGGGCATTAAATCATTTTTGACATGATAAATTAGCAATGGAAGCCAGCAGCAGGGACAAAACAACGGGTGCCGACAAACAAGTTTACCCGTCGGAATAAATGCACAAAGACAAAAAGCAATGGAAGATGCACTCATCGCTCTGTTCACGAATTTGCGTGTATGTATATGTGTATCTGCACTTCTACGCATTCCAAATTTCAACTGAGACTCCATTAGAATTTGTAGTTGTTTTTATTTTGTTTGGCTCGCCACCCTCACTTTTGTCTATTTACGGCGTTATTTTATTTTTAAACCATTTTGTTCTACTTCCGTTCCACTTTCCCCAGTTTTTCCGCGTTTGCAGCGTCCTGTCTTCTGTTGCCTGCTTACGCATTCATGTGTGCCAGTGCGCCGCTCCGAGTCTCCTTGTTTCCTTTTTTCCTATTTTCCCTTTTCTATTTTTCCATTTTTCAATTCCATTCAGCTCGCCTTAATATGGCATTAAGGCAGATTGCAGTGCGAGGAAGTAAACAAATGTGCTCGCAGTACAACGCGTGGCGGCGAATTAGATGCAGTATGGTGTCGAATATGAAACGGATATGTGGGTCAGCAAACTAGTAAACACTTTTCGATTTTTCGCTCCCCTTTGACCGGGAAAAGTCAACATTTTAGTGGAGAACCACAAGCAAACAAATGTATATAACGCTAGCAGACGAAATATCGGCCATCCTCGAAAGCATGTAAAAAATGGGAACGCAATAAAAACTAGGCCAATCAGTTAATGGAATCGATTTATCAAAAAAAAAATACATTTTTTCTTACCCGTATATAAAAGTGAAAAGGATTAAGTACATATAAATATACATATGTGTGCATTAATCCTCTGTTTGCTTTAGATTTTAAACTTAGTCGTTACTAATGAAAAATATATGATAATCCGGTTTCAAATTAATTAAATAAGATAAAAAAGATGCACAATTTTATTGTTTATCTATTTTTACAAATATTCTTTATCTCATTTAATAGAGTTATGATAAGTTGTTTCAGTTTACTAACTTCTTTGAGAAAATATTATTTTTGAGCGAATGTTCATCCTAATTTTCTCAGTTTTAATAAAATTTAAATCAAATTTATTTTCCCTTAGGCAATCCATTTATTTAATAATTCCCTTTTAATGAGCAAAAAACGAATAAAACATGAAACTCGAAATAAATCCGCTTTGCATAAGCCCTAAATACCTAAAAAAAAAGACAATAATTCGTGTAAATATAGGCCTCTAAATTAACAAAAGCAAAAATTTCAAATATTTGCAAGCATGTGGAAAAAAAAACGAATGAATATCCAATTCATTAAATGAGCAATAAAATTAAATAACATCAGGATTTCCGCCTAACCCCCAAGTCCCCCTTAGCACACAATTGTAAATACGTTGGCAGCTTATAAACATGTTATAAAAGATTTTGGGCAGTTTGCAGCAGGAATTGCAACAACAAGAGCTAACAGCCCCTAAAGAAACCAAACTTGTACGATTTGTAGAAAAAAACGTAAAAGTTTTAAAACCAGAAGGGAAAAAGAAAAATTTAACATAAATTCTTTGGAAAGCCGCTTAGGTCAAATGAAAGGCGGCCAACCTGAATGGGTTGGGTCACGCCCAACATTTCATTAGCATTCCACTGGGGCTTATAATTTCATTAATGAGTTTCTTAAAACTCAACCGAGAACAGGAAAGACTATATACATTACATTACTTCCATTTTTCTCGAAAACAAAGCAAAATTCGTCCTAATTTGGTTGTCTATATATTTTCAAGCTTAATGGATTGCTTACATCACTTGACTTTTGACACTATTTGCTGACATTTCTTTTCATTTCCAAAAAACTTGGTGTAAAAAATATGCTTTCAATGGTTATAGCTTGGTCCAGTGGAAAACCGTTTAGGGACTATCGCCAGAGAAAGTTTGGGAACAAACGCCTTTAACTGGGTATACCAATGATGAATGAAATAATGCAGTACCATTAACACACATACTTCACACCGAAATAGATTGCAAGGCAAATATCATTGTTGTGAGCAACACTCATTTCCTGCCTGAAAGTTTCCGTCTTTTTTCTTTACCCCGAACAAGAGATTTAATTAACCTTTTGTCAAAACCTTGACTTGAAGAACAAAAGCATATAGTGTGGAAAACACAATGTCGCAGTAGCTTCTGTATTTCATAAGAGTCTTTGTGTCAGTGAGTAAATGAATGAGGCAAGTCTTGATGTATGATATACAGATATCATTTAAATTCTGCACTATTGCAACTGTATCAAATCAAACAAAATCACCTAACATCTTGAAATCTTATAAGTGAGTCATATTAGTAGCAGTTTTTCTCTACCACCCCAAAATATGTTATTCATCATTATAATCAACTTCGATTTTTTGGTAGTCTTTATAAGATGATAGAAACTATACAACACAACTATACATGGGAAAGGAAATGAAATTAAAATTTCAAATGTTTTTGTTTGATGAATGATACTAATTTAAATATATATATATATTAATACAATAATATATTAATATGAATATAATTCAAGCGGGTTTTAGTATCAATTAAAGCTCATTTGGCCTCATTAAAAATTAATTCATGGGAGAGTATAAAACAACTGACTTAATTAAAATGAGATGAGCTTGACGCGGTAGTTTTTTTAAAACTTATAAGATAAATTTTTTCGATGTTTAGAATCTGAGCTTATTCAAAATCACCACCATGTGCAACATTTTGCTAGGTGATTTTGCTCTCGTGAAAACTTGTTAAAGCTCAGCATCCTGTTGCACACTTTTGGGAGCAGCCATGCAAAATTTTGTAGTTAAAGCCATAAGGCGGAAGTTGTAAAGACTATAAGCACAAACGTCTCACTTGGCTTTTTGACAGCCTCTCGTAAAGCGCTCCAACTTGAGGACCGACCAAAATTTCAAAACAAAAAGTGTCCTTCCAGGGATAGGCCTTGTATACATACTTGTAGCAAAGTAGTTGTGTATGTGCTCGGATTTATGTCGCGTATGCGACAACTTGAAGTTTGAGAACAAGCAGGGGCAGCTTAAGCTCTTCTAAGAAGTTGGTCGTACTTGACTGAAAGCAAAATCAGAACGAATTTGCAGAATACACCATGTTGGTTAATTTAAACACTAGACCTTGTGGGCGGGAACAGGGAACTGGGCTAATAGATAATACTTAATGGGTGTTGTTAAAACGAATTGTGAACCAAGTTCCTTGAAGGGATCAATTTCAAGAAAACGTGCTTCCAAGGTTACTCGAAGGTTGGACATAACGGTTAACTATACAACTTAGTTAATACGAGCAGACCCTAAGGCGATTAGCATTTCCAAAGAAAAATAATACCTAAGGACAGAGATTCAATATACGAAACAATATTCAAATATTTTATGAAACCTAGGCCCATTTGAAAACTCTTAATCTGCACACTATATTCCAGCTTTTAATTCAATTTGGGCGAATTCCCGATATCGCACTCCTTTGACCCACCTCAGAATCATTCGTGATGAACTGCCAAGTGGCATGCAAATCGCAGACATTTCATCCTTAGAAAGTTTTGCATATATTAAGCTTTCCATTCTACTGCCACATGTCCATGGCGATTGTTGGTTTCCCTGAAGAAAGTTTACCGAGCTAATCAGTCCCGAGGAAATCACATTTGTTATTTGTAAGAAGTGTGTCTCTCTGACTTTTCTGTGACTTTGACGCTTTAATTTACGCGCTCAGCCCGCTTGACCTAGCTCTGCTTTTTACGCTCTATCGATTTTATTTTATTTTGTTTTTTGTCAAGTTGTGGGCTCCTGACGAACTCGAGAATTGTCATAACAAGTAGGTTTATTTGGATAACAAGCAGCTGGAAAAACAGCAAGTAAGCTTGAAACTTAAGCAAGAGCCCAGAACAGTATGTGTGTGCCTTTTAAGAATTATGATAGGAGGGATTTCTTAATTTCCAGAGAATAAAAATTGTTAAATTAGTTTTGGTTAGGGTAACCTAGTTTTTAAATGGTAAATTTGAAATTCATCAATCATAAACCATAAATATCCGTGTAAAATATTCCTTAAAGTTGTACAAAACTTTGTCAATGTAACCCAATATTTTTTTTAGATACCCGTATAAAAAAATGAGTGTACACTCTTACAAATATTTTTTTAATTTGATTAATTATTAAATATGATATTTTAACAAAGCATGTTTACAACCCTTATGTTTAAAAAACCTTGACTTTTAGAATTAATAATTCTTGTATTATTTTGAAATTAGCATACACTGGTTAAAATAACAACGAGTTTAACACAACCATTGCATTAATGAATTTTTGGAAATGTGTGTTGAAAAGACAAAAATAAACCTCGGCAAACTAATTCTCGATCTTATATTTCTTCGGTGTTGGATTGCTTCACCGACTTTTCTGACTTTGCGCATGGCCTATAGGAAACATAAGCTAGGGGCCTACAATTTCAAAGCATACTCACACACCAGGTGCCGATGTATGGAAGTGCGTCGCTTTGGCCTAGACGCTGCGTACTGGATACGGGGACTTTAAGCCGCTTTGATGACTGTCGACAGACGAAAAGGCTTGTCTGGCAGGAGATTTGGCCTGTTGAGGTCCTTTGCCCGTCTGCGACAAGCGCACACTTCACCCGAACGCACACACAAACACTTATTGAGAGCAGGAAATCCTTTCTTCCTGAGGCAATTAAAACGCTTCGACCATTTCACTTCTGCAGAGTTCCAGCAGTTGCCTTTTGGTAATTTTAAACTCCTAGGCTCATTTATCCTTGAGCATAATCTTCATGGCTGCCACAAGTTTCACTGAAAAATGTAAACGTTTTTTCTCTTCGGGCTGGCAAATTGCTGAAACGCTTTTGTTGTGCCGCACACAAATATTCGGCAATTAAGCCCAGCGGACGGGGGGTGCTTGGTCGGCACACGGTGCGTATGAGCGATGGCCACCATGGCGGAATTGATATCGGAATGCCTGAAGAGTACTCGTAATGTAAGCAGGCGTCAGCCGGCTGGCGTGTGTCATCTTTAATGGCAACCATGGCGACGGCAAAGTTGAAGGGGCAGGGAAAGGTATTTCCCTCGTTCTCGGATTGTTGTTGCTGCCAGTGTTGCGGTTTGTTGTGTGATCTGATCACGTATTAGCCAGTCAACAACAACAAGCAACGCTGACACTTTATGGGCCTCACAAGAGACGCATTCTCAAATAAATATTTCGCTTTTGAGCGACGGCCTAGGAAGCTTTTATAATCTTCGAAGTCATTGAGGCTTACTATTGAGCTGCTTTCAGAATGACTAGCACGTGAGTTGAATTTACCCACCGTGTGGCAGGAATTGAAAAATAAAGCAAAAAGTGTCTGCTTCATAGAATTTCGTAAAACTTTGACTATTTAAGGTTAATATGTCATTTAAAAAAATGTATTTCTGCTAAAGAGCATTAGCAACAAAAACGATTATATTTCTCAAGCGATTTTAAGTGCCATAAGACTGTTACCTTTTCAAAATCAATCTAAACTTCATATAACACCTTTTCTAAAATCAATTTACAATTTCATAACCACGCCTCGATGGTTTGATACCAAGGAATAAAGAGGGAATGACTCGAGCAAATACTTAATGTGCACTAAGGAGCATTTCTGTTTCCAAAAAAACTTATAATGCCAAGCATTAACTTTTGATGAAACGTTTTCCTTAAAGTATAATAATAAATTAAGTATATTTTCACTCAAAGATCTATTAAATATGCCGGTCCTTTGAACTTTGCAATAATGTGATATCTCTTTATATGAGATCTGTCTATAAATTCCACTGGCAACCACATTGACGCGTTGTCCTCAAAATGCGTATTATATTGTTTTCATTTCATTGGGCATCCTCATTAATTCCCATCGAAAATAAGTGGTGCATTTACAAGACCGCGCACTCATCGCTCAAAATTAACACAGCCCGAGCGGTTCATTCATAAAAACGTTAGCCTCCGCAAAGTTAAAGCTTTAAACACCGATACACACGACTTGAGTGGGGCATTCTTGCACAGCTCGAGTTGCCTACTTTTTGGGGCAGCAGCAGCCGCAACATAAATCGAAATCAGCGCGCGACTTGCGCCGGAAATTTGGATGAATTTTCCTGCGGACACACAACCATACGCCTCGAGATTTGCACGGGAACTGAAACTGAAATCGAAACGGGACGAGTCTGATTGGGTCGCAGCAGCCGCCAAATGGAAGAGGCTGAGTTACTTCGTCGGCAACGAAAGTGAAACGTAACGCATACGCAGCGTTGACCCGCTTCCCCACATGGCCAGCCGAAAGCTTTCGCCCTTCGCGAGCTTTCAGAGCGGAGCATTCGGGAAAGCCCGGACTCGGAACAGCTGACTTTTGTTATTAAGTCCTTCGTCTTGCCGGGCGGCCTCTCGATTTGTTGTTGTCATGGGTCCGCTTATTCTTTCGCCAAGCAGTTTTGTTTATGCAAAGTTTTGCTTGGGGATTATTAAGTAATTGATTGCATTACACCACTATTCGCCAGCGATTTCGGCTGTTGTTGACATCGTCAAGGTCGCGTTAAGACCATTCGGCAATACATATATCATTGTTTAAACCAGCAGATTTTTGATGTCCAATGTGGTAAGCGAGACGAGCATATATCAGGCAGAATAAATGAATGGAAGGGAATTTGGTAATTAGAAGAGATAGATTATGTAATCAGTAATTTAGGCATTTAATAAGGATATAATGGTCGGGCTTGTTTAAGTCTAAAATATTTCAGTCTCACTAAGTTTGTCCATATGGGCTGATTATATGAGCTTAATTCTTTGAAGCTATTTTACAACGGAAATTAGAACAGGATATAAAGAAGCCAGTTGGTCAACCAAACAGAGCAATGATATCGCAGGTTATACCGTTCTATCTATTCTGGGCTAAAAATACACAAAAATAACAATTAAGTTAATTTCTATAAGAATATGTCGATTTTTAGTTATGGGTTTATAAACAAGGCTTGTTAATGAAACGAAATATCAATTTAACTTAGGATTAAAATGGATTGATTTGTTTATCATGTATGCCTTCATCTCATACCTGAATTGGCCGACAACTACCAAACAATAAGGCAATTAAAAGCTTTCTAAGCACAGGTGGCCCCAACTCTTCCACCACAAAACCAATTTATGAATGAACAAGCCTTATATGTACTCCTAACCATAGAGCCTAACTGTCTTCCTTCCCTTTCATTTCCTGCCATTATGTTGATAATTTGATTCTCATTGTCGAGGCTTGCTCGTCTTTGTGTGGTACATTGGCAGCACCCTGAAAATGCTATTATATTCTACTTATTTTTGCGGCTGACTTTGTCGATTCTTTCATTTAATGGTTATTTAAATATGTGTGTGTGACATGAAAATATTTACTTTGGTTCGTTATTGCTGCCTGCTTTGCCCTGTGACTGTGCAATTTATTTTTTCAGATGATTCGCGGACTAAAAACATGCATTAGTCTCGGTTTAATTGAAAGGAAGCCATGTTCGAGTTAAATATGTAATAAAATATTTTGAAGGCAATGAAAAACATATTATTGGCAATTACCTAATAATTAACTTAAAGGACTTGTCAAGTAAATTCTATTACTTTTGATCAAATTGAATACAAATAAGTTTGATCAAGTTTACTTAAAATTAATAACAATGCCCGAAGACAAATAACATATTTTAATTAAATTTGCATAACCAATTACATTTTTGAAATTAAAAAAATGTTCCACAAGCACATCAATTCAGAACGAACGAATGTTCTGTGAACGGCTTATATTAAGACAAACAATTTAAAGTTTTCTACATAGGCCATACAAATGCAGTTTTGAGCTTTTATAAGGACTCAAGCTTTTAGTTACGACATAAACCATATAAAAGTATGACCACCAGGTTGAGTTTTAGCTCATAAAACTAGGCTTATATTAATGATAACAATTTTAACCCTATTAGCGAAATAATACTTTTTAAAAAGACTTGTCTACCATTTCGGAAGAGACATATCGGGTTTCAGTTAGGAAAACGAAAAATTAAGATAATTATAATACGTGATTTGATTTTTTTTATAGATTGTTGAAACAATTGAATAAATAAATGTATAGACAGTAAATCAAGATTTGGTTGAAATCGAATTCAAGTCAAAACTGTGTGAGCCGGATCATGCCTGTATATTCGTTAAGTTATAATATTAAGTCAAAATTAGACTTCATTTGATTTTCTTTCACATTCACTTAGAAAAGTTTTTTAATTAGATTGGAGTTGCAAAGTTTTTATGTATAGTTGAAGAATCCCAAGGGATATCTACAAATAAAACGAGAAAGAAAACTAATTTGAACTTTAAAATCCATTGTAGTCGTATTTAAATTGAGGGTAGTGGTCAAATACACATATGTATATATGAATACGAAAAAATATAAAACAAGGAGAAACAAATATAGTCAAGAGCCCCGACTATATGTTACGATGCATTTCGACCGTTTTTGGTGGCGCCATCTGCCGAACATTTCCATTACAACAAGCTGGGAGCGCGCAGCGTGTTAAAATTAAAAGGTTGTCGATTTGATTAATTACATTTTTATACCCTTGCAAAAGTATTATAATTTCAGAAGGAGACATTTCCGACCTCATAAAGTATATATATTCTTGATCAGCGTAATCAGGAGAGTCGATCTAGCCATATCTGTCTGTCCCTCCGAAAAAAAAAATTATTTTAAAAATACAACTTGTGTTGTTGTTTTTCTTTGGGATTTGGTATAATTTGAATATTATTGAATTACGGCTTTAATTAAATTAAAATCGGACAACAATATCATACAGCTGCCACAAACGTTGGCAAAAGGCAGCGTAAAATTGACATAGCTTCATTGTTTTAAGTAATACAGGCATAGAAATCGAAATGTGGTAGATTTGTAATAACTGCAAGGGTATATAAACATCGGCTTGCCTAAGTTTGCTTCCTTTCTCGTTTAAAATTGATTAGTAATATTGTACCAGTTTCATTGAGTATAAGAATTTTTAAATCAACAACAAAAGGCTTAAATACAATTTAAAAAGCAATAGTTTAAAAAAAATAATATTAATAAAACAATGAAATCCAAATTTTTGGAAACTAAAAACCAAAATTGAACATATTTTAGGAGTTAAAAAGTTCTTAATTTATTATTTTCTTAATTTTAATTTGTTTGTCATAATTTATGTTTTTTCAAACCACGTCCCATTTATTACCGGTTTAATACCAAAATCTGGTTACTTCTCTATCTATGAATCGGCAATTGTTTTCCTAAAAATTGAAAAATTATTGTTAATATATTGTAGTTACAACTTTCCATTTGTTAACTCTTTAGCTTCGTTATAAGCTATATTTTGTAAAGGTTTCCTCTTTCTTCGTCGCACAACCCACAAACAACCCACTCCTTTTAGATGTCCCATCATATTTGCTTATGTAATATTCCCGCCCACTCATAGAACTTTATTGCTTTACTTTTCGACACAAAGCCTTTTTGGCAGCCAACTGACCTTTTAAAAGGAGGTGGCCCAGACCGCAACGATGCCCTAAAAGTTTTCACAGGTCAAAGTAAATATTTTGGATAAGCCCACAGCCATATGACAAGTTGCTCAGTAGGTGAAAGAAATTCCATTCCACCCCATCTACTTTGTTGTTGAGCAATAAAACAGTGAAATTAAATTTCTTAAAGAAGCTAAAAAACAGGGAATAACGACCTATTGGTGGCCGCAGGCCGCAAACTTTTTAACTCGATCGACCAAGGTAAGAATTCATGAAAATCGCTTTAATTTCGCAGATGAGGCTAACCAAAGACCGCAGGATAAAATGGAGAGAAAGAAGCCATCTGCTTGATTACATTTTGTTTATTTCAGCCAAGCCCTCAATCTGCCCGAGATTTCGCTTAAATAAATTGAAAACTCTTTATGGCTTTTGTTCCAAGGGGCGGCCACTAACCAAAAAATGGGAAACTAATTAAATTGGCCATTTGCCTGCCGAAATATTTGGCTCTGCTTTCGACACCTGCGAACATGTTTACACTCTTTGGAGGCCACGATTTTTAAACAAAGCGGTTTTAGGTGCCAGATCATAACTCAAATCTCGATGCATTCCCCTTTTTTGCGCAGGCTAAGAAAGCGCGGATATACAATTAGAAATGCCGCGATATTCTGTTAAACATTAATTTTAAGTTATAAAAAGAAACTACAAAGGAAAAAAAACATAATAATACGAGTTTAATATAGGGTCCTTAATTTTCACAAATAAATTGTTTCATGTCAAAACCATACCAATAAAAACGAAAACAAACGAAAATTTACACATTGTTTGCTGCGTATGTATATAATTTTGGTAAACGAAAAACTTTTCATGGTGTTTAATGTGCAACAAAATAAGCAATAATAAAAGATTACAAAAAAAAAGATTATTAACAAGAAAGGAAAGCTAACTTCGGGCGGAGCCGAATTTGATATACCCTTGCAGAATATTCTGTAAATTATATTCTCCAAAATTATTCATATGATGCATTCTTAATACTCATAAAAATCCCATCTTCATAACTTTAAAAACACCAAAGTTATGGCATTTTCAATCGTTCAGTTATATGGCAGCTATAGGATATAGTCGGCCGATCCCTATAAAATTTGGTAGGTCGGATTGATTGGGCAAATATAAAACCCATAGAAAATCCCAACTTTTTAACTTTAAAAACACCAGAGTTATGGCATTTCCTATCGTTCAGTTATATGGCAGCTATAAGATATAGTCGACCGATCCGTATAAAATTTGGTAGCTATAGGATATAGTCGGCCGATCCCGGCCGTTCCGACTTATATACTGCGTGCAAAGGAAAGAAGGGTGTGTGCAAAGTTTCAATTCGATATCTTTAAAACTGAGAGACTAGTTCGCGTAGAAACAGACAGACGGACAGACGGACAGACGGACAGACGGACATGGCTATATCAACTCAGGAGGTGATCCTGATCAAGAATATATATACTTTATAGGGTCGGAGATGTCTCCTTCACTGCGTTGCACACTTTTGACCAAAATTATAATACCCTCTGCAAGGGTATAAAAATGCCGTACTGTTCAGCATATTAATCTGATGAGATGATGATGAGAAAATACCGCCGTGATTCGAAAATATCAGTGGGGCTTGCTTGCCTCATGAGATAATTTGGACGGAATGTTTACTTTTAGCTTAAAAAGGAGTCAAAAATTTAAATATTTATTTTAAAGCTCCTCTAATATCGTCGAGAGCACCTCATAGTCGATGCAGTATTGTCGGCCTTTTAGTTGGTACTGGAAACATAAATATATACAGACAGGAATGCCTTTATGAATAAAGCTTCAGTGTCTGCCCTTACCGGTCATCGAGTTCCTTATCTGAGGTCTTTATTACTGAACTCATTTTGAACAGCCGTACCTTGACCAGTTTATTTGCTCTGGTCAGCTTATTGAAAAACTTTTTTAATTAATCTGACTCAGACACCCAATAGATTTATTAATATTTAAGGTTCGCCTTTTATTATGGCTCGTACATTGACTGAAAATTTCAACATTTTAACGATTTTTTTTTGCTTTTATGACCCATTTAAATAATTTTAAATTATTATATTTTATTTTTATCAAGTGTTTTGTTTGTTTAAGTATTTCTGGTATAATAAATTGTAATAAAACTGTGCAAATAGGTTTAGCAAGAACGATATGAGCGAATTCAGTGACTTTCTTCTATTCTGTTAGCCAGTTCCCAAACTATTATGGCCCTACAGATTGCGTCGAATTAAAACTTTGCACACACCCTTCAGTATATAAGTTGGAACGGCCGGGATCGGTCGACTATATCCAATAGCTGTCATATAACTGATTAATCGGAAATGCCATAACTTTGGTGTTTGTAAAGTTAGGAAGTTAGGAAATTTCTATGGGTTTGAAATTTGGCTAATCAACCCGACCTACCGAATTTCATAAGGATCGGCTGACTATATCCTATAGCTGCCATATAACTGAACGAATGAAAATGCTATATCTTTGGTGTTTGCGTATTAAGAATGCATCATATGAATAATTTTAGAGAATATAATTTACAGAATATTCTGCAAGGGTATATCAACTTCGGCTCCGCCCGAAGTTAGCTTTCCTTTTTTTGTTTTCTTAATAACTTCTTACGTTCTTGACGTTCATCGCAATACACATTTTAAAAATCCAGGGATTTTAAAAGAATTGACTAATTCATGTTTAGATGACCATAATAATATCTTAAAGCTAGAGTGAGTATTAAAAACTTTTAACTGTTCAACAATAAGAAATATAAACGGAAAAAGGAATAAAGTTACAAAACTGGTTTGTTTAAGAGCTATCAGATATTTGTAGTGTTTTATTTACGCAAGACGATTAATTTAACCATAAATATTTTAAAGCTGCTTAAATTTACATAATAATATTTCATAGCGTTTGTCCAAATCAAAATCAATTACATACAATTATATACATATTTAATTCTTAAGAATTCAGGAATTCAAAAAATTGAATTATTATTATAAATTTGTTGTTACTTAATATAAATGCATATACTCCAAGATATAGTATTTTTATACCCTTGCAGGGGGTATTATAATTTTGATCAGAATCGCGCCCTGAGTTTATTTAAGCATGTCCCTCTGTGCTACTGTCCGTCTGTCTGTTTCTACGCATACTAGTCTCTCAGTTTTAAAGATATCGAATTGAAACTGAAGTTTCTAAGCATTAACAGCTATTATTTCTGAAATTGATTAAAACAAGAAAGGAAAGCAAACTTCGGGAGGAGCCGAAGTTGATATACCCTTGCAGAATAGTCTGTTAATTATATTCTCCAAAATTATTCATATGATGCATTCTTAATACTCATAAAAAATCCCAACTTCCTAACTTTAAAACCACCAAAGTTATGGCATTTCCGATCGTTCAGTTATATGGCAGCTATAGGATATAGTTGACCGATCCCGGCCGTTCCGACTTATATTCTGCGTGCAAAGGATTGAAGGTTGTGTGCAAAGTTTCAAATCGATATCTTTAAAACTGAAAGACTAGTTCGCGTAGAAACAGACAGACGGACAGACAGACGGACAGACAAACGGACAGACAAACGCACAGACAAACGGACAGACAAACGGACAGACGGACATGCTTATATCAACTCAGGATGCGATCCTGATCATGAATATATATACTTTACAGGGTCGGAGATGTCTCCTTCACTGCGTTGCACACTTTTGACCAAAATTATAATACCCTCTGCAAGGGTATAAAAACAATAACTATAAATTAATATGAATAAAAGTTCAAATATGTAACATATTTTATTTTTTTCTGCCATTTCTTACAAATATGTCGTTTTTTGTGGCCGACCGCATGCAACACTAATAGAGAAGATCTTATTTTCGAAACTTATTTCAATAAAGTTCAAAAAATATTATGTAGAATAGAATAGAATAATTTTCGTCCTTTTATTTTTTTCACTGTTTTTAAAATTTGAGTAGAAACCACCTTTATCTTATGTTACTAAATTTGAGTTTGCTGTGGATATGAACTTGATTAACACATGTGCTATTCATAAATAGAGTATTATTTTAACCAATGGAGATCCCATTAACTGCAACTATTCCCTTTGACTATCGTCGCTTTTTATTGCACCCCATTAGGGTTATATTAAAATCAACATTGCGGAATTTTTACGACTGGGCTCAACAATGAGAGTCCATTCTGTCCTTGGCTAGACAGCGAAAGAGGTTTCGGAGCACCCCTCTCATAACAACCGGGAAATTCCTGCACGACACCATAATTTACTACCTCGAACAGCTGCAACTGTAGAACCCATAAAAATGTGGAATCAAATATGATCGGGCGGTTTCGGGGTGGTACTAGTCATTTAAGACGGAAACTTAGCGACATTGTCTTAGCGTTCGAAATAAGTTAACGCGGTGAAAACCTCAAATAAATTTATTTGTTAGCTCGAATTTACTTTGCTTATGTTTTCAATTTAAGCTTGTAGTAGGGCAACCCATCCCAAAAAAAAAGGAAAAACAGCCAAGTTCAGCAACTCAACCCAAAAGCAAAATTAATGTTTTCATTGTTGTAAATAATTTAATTTAATGACATTTTGTTTAAATTAAAGGATAAATTAAAGGAAACTGATAATAATAAGCAAGTGTACTTATTACTTACTAATAATAATAAAAAAGTAATGAGTATACTTACTTATTATTATCTGTTTCGGAAATAAATTGCATTCTTTTTTATTGATGTTACAAAAAAGTTGTTTTAAGTACATTCAAAATCATAGCATTATCTAAAAGATTGTTCAAATTCATTAACACCTTATTTCACTTCGAAGCTTCTAATTGAATATAATTCATTAAAATGTAGTATATTATGAACTTCCACATAAATAACATGACAAAAATAATAAAACAATATCCATTGCCTTTAGCAAGCCGTAAAAGTTCCATTCATAAATATTAAATGTAAGCCAACAGACAAGAGAACAACATTTCCTTGCTTTGTTTAACCATTATTTAAGAGCCAAATCTGAAAAGAGGGTAAGTTTACTAAGAGAGAATTTCCCGTAAGCTGCAGCCGGACATTACACTTAATGGTCCACGGATATAATTTTTACTTACATTGCTTTAAAAGTTTAATAAACTAAAACTTGTCAAACGAAATAATTTTTTCACCTCTTACACTTTTAATATATTTTTTATATTAATCGAATATGCTGTTTCGAAGCTAAATCGTTAATCATCACTAAAAGCGGTTGAAATTTTGGATTTGATTTCGTCCTTTTGGTCATGAAATATCAATGGTGTGTTATTCGGAATAAAATAAATGAAAACTATATTTGCTTTGCACTCCTGAAAAGGAACACTCCATGGGTCCAATTAGCAGAAGTCAGCATGTTCTTCTTCATAACATTATTATTTGTGGCACTCGTGTAAATGAACCAAAATAAACTTTGGGGCAAGCAGCACTGACCCAGCGAAATTCGTATAATAAACGTAACAATAAACACAATTTGCGCCTCCTGCCACGTAAATTCTGCTTTGGGTCAATCAGCAGAGGAAGGACACTATAATTGAGATATACTTCGGGGGCCGCCGAATCCCAGACGGAGCTCAATTGATAGGCTTGTCAAATTGGCAGACGGTTATAATTTGCCATGTGCACAAAGAATCAGAATCAGAATCAGATACAGGCAGGTCTTGGGGATCAATAGATATGGCAACGTCAGTTCAAAGTTTGTCCAGCAATCTAACATTCAGCCAATGCTCCAGTAACGCATTTAGTTTATCTTTTTTATGTCTATGTCGTTCTGTGAAGAGCTGGGAGTACCATTTCCATAAAGGACCATGAAAGTGCGAAGGGCGCCTGGCACAGAGTGTCCTTGACATTAATGGTCACAGGGATGGAGTCTGAACGATGTTTTCCGTTTTTTGGGTGCATGACCCAGATATAATTGCTTCCGGTGCCATGTTTATCAAGCCAAACTCAAAGTCAAATGTGCAGCGTAACAAATGTATGAATATGCGCACAGAATACCTGTCAGTTTCATGTTTGCCATGACTTGTGAAAAGTTTTGCAATCTACCTGGGGAAATGGGTATTTTGATTGGCTTTCAAAGTAGGCGAGCATCCCGCAGTCGCAGACTATTATTTCAATCAAAAGTGAAAAAGGCTACCTTTTTAGGGTCATAATAAACTTATGGTATACAATTTAAAATGCATAAAAATTTCTCTGCATTTACGGGCTTTTAAAACGTAGTGAAAATGTACACTGACAAAACATACTTCAACATTTTATTTTATTAGTAAAATCTTGAAAAAATATGTAAAATAAGGTTCAAACAGATAAAACTAGTTATGCTTCAAATATTTTAAGTAACTACTCCGGTCCATGTATACTACCTACATGAAACAAGATTGCGAAGAATCTGAAATGATTATATTGGCTTGTCACTAAACAATTTCGTTTATTGGTAAATTCCATGGTCTACCATGCTTATGAAAACTGAACTAAATTAAAAAGTTTTAATGCTGAGATGACATTGAAAACAATAAAAATACTTGAACACGATTATATAGTTGTTACCGACAGCGCTTATAAAATCAACAGCTTATTTTAGCTTCTAATTTTGGTAAAGCTATTTAAATTAAATTAAAAGATTATTTAAATATTTCGTTGGGCTTTTATCATTTTTCCAATCGAATTCAATAAGTCACAACTTCTTTTCAGTGCAGCTCCATTCGGCCATGTGTGCTACCGTTCGCCATGAAAAATAAATGCGCAACAATTCTCTTGCATCGTTTTTACATACTCCATGCAAAAATACGTCGAGACAATATTGAACAGCTAGTAAGCCAGAGAGTTCTAGCAATTACCTTTATACAACCGAGAAGACGCCTGCAGATGTGCACACTATACTTCAAAAGTGCCGGTAGGGGTGGTAGTTTTTGGCCATAAAGTTTTCACTGTCACTTGGCTGATTGCATTTATAAACATTTTTTGCTATTAAAATTCTGTTGGCTTATTTCCAATGGCCGGACATATTTTCATTCCCAAAGACTTCCACTACGCCAATGCCAAGTCGCAAGGACAAAGGGTGAAAGGCAAAAACTTGTCGACAATTCGCAGCGACAAAAGTTTTTGCAGTCAGCACAAAAAGAGAAAGTTCAAAGACAAGCTTTGATAGGGACATCTTCTGGTGATTCTTCAATGGATTTCCATGGCTTTTAGGCGAATTAAAAGGGCTCCAGCCTGGGATCAGCTAGGCGGATGACAATGGTGCCAAAGTCTGAGGCGCAATCAAAAAGGTCAACGAATTTATTGTTGATGGGCATTGATCGATTTAGGCCGCGAGTTCTACAAATGATTTGCATTCAATTTGAGGCTCGCATTAATTTGTCAGCAACACAAATGCCGTCAGGTGGACTACGTGCCTGGGCGAGGTCCTTGTCCGAGTAATTGCTGGCATAATTAATTATGTTCGATGTTGTTTCCTGATTTCGGCCCGCCTTGGGGCCTTCCTGTCTGGGGATCCCTTTCTTTTCCGCCTCCCCAGGCCATCATTAATATCCGTTCATATTCGTGCTTTGTTCGAAAGTGCTCTTAGCACCCCACTTCCAATAACTCCTATAATTCTACATTTCCCTGCAGTTTTCTCCCTTTTTTCTCTGATAGCGGCGTGTGCGTTACGTTTAATTGAATTGTTCATTGACATTTTCAGACCCTAGCAACCCGTTTACATTGTCAACTTTTTAATTGAATTATGTAATTGCATGCATCACAAAGTTGCAGCATAGCGTTGCAAGCGCTGTAGGGGGAAAACTTTCACTGGGCTTTTTAGATGGAAAATTGCAAATTAAAATCTACAGCGAAGCGGCAGGGTTAATATGCCACGGAAAAGTTTTAAGACTGCATTTAATGTTCTGTGAAATGTGAAAACAATACCAAATATTTTACTTGTGAAGATGCAGACAATGTAAATTTCAAAATAATATTTAATTAAAACAAAAAGTGCGCTTTGCAACCACCCATTCGCAAAAAAAAAAGTTTGGACACCATATGGCGCTCTTAACTAAAAAGAAAAAAAAGAGATTTCGGCTGAAGTTACTACAACTAAAAATTCTATATATCGAAAAAAACCATGAGGCTAGGTCGATTTTCCGACAAATTTTTCGTTATCGTTTCTCGGAGTATATGGACATAAAGTTAGTTCCACTCGCCTGGTGATGGTGATCGAGAATATATGTACATATATATGTACATTATAATGTCCGAATGTGTCCTTCACTGCGTTACAAACGGACGGAAATTACAACAAAGAGAAACTCTATACTCGAGTGCCTCGACTATAAGATACCCGTTACCCAGCTCTAAATAGTTTTAAAATAAATGTGTCCCAGCTGTTTGCGCAATTTAAAAAATGTTAGGAAGCGCCATCTACCGAACAGTAGTACAAGCTACACAAGCTGAGAGCGAGCAGCACCCCCGTCCTCGCTTACAGTTTTCTCGCTCTCTTCCGCTCTCTCAAATATATCACAACGTTTTCAAAAATGCAATGACTTCATAATAAATATTTAATATGTCCTTTTACTACTGTCATTCTTTAGCTCTTGTAGTTTCCTAGATCTCGTTAATACAGACTTAATCGACTCAATTTATTTATTCATTACAAATTTATGAAGCGCCATCTACCAAACAGTAGTACAAGCACCACAATCTGATAGCGAGCATTTATCTCGCTCTCTTCCGCTCTCTCAAATATTTTCAAAATCTATATTTAATGTGTCCTATTACTACTGTCCTACTTTAGGTGTGTCTCAAGCTCTTGTAGTTCCCTAGATCTCGTTAATACAGACTTAATGGACTCGGTCCTAATTGATCCTATAGGATTTATTTGTTCGTTACAAATGAAGAATAAATGTATATAGTTTATTTTGTGGCAAACGCTTCTTTTTACCGGTTACATACTTTCCAAGGAATATAATATACCCTTTTACTCAACGAGAAACGGGTATAAACACTAGTATATTTCTGAACTTCTTCAGACATGATTTGATATCTGTGTAGATTTTTCCTATACAAAACGTGTGCGACAAAAATTGTTTTCCCTTTCTAAATGCTGTTGCCCGCTTGTTTATTAGTAAAATAAATATATTCTTTTGAAGTTCGGCATGTCTTTGTTTGCGAACTTCTGATTCTTAAAAAGAAAAGATAAACCCAAAAAAGAGGAAAATCGAACAAATTGTATTCCAAGTATTAACTCAATAGCTGCAATTATGCCTCTTTTTTCTAGAGGCGCAAGAGAGAATTAGGTTCTTAGATTTAATTTTCTGCATGCCACTTTCTTGAGTTTTCTAGGTAAACAAGGCAAACAGCATGTTGTCATTCATTTTCATTATTTGTTGGCATGTTTAGTTCTCCGTCCCCTTCAATCACATATCCATATTAAGAGCTCTTGAAAATGCTCGGAGGTATTTGATGGTTAGGATATGGATATGCGATGCAAGCCGATAAACCTGAGAATTATTTATAGCTCAAGTGACCACTTGTGGGTAAATTTTGGCTTCGACCACTTGCCACGCCCATTCGATTGAGAAGGGGGCCGGGTTTGATGCCATTCATTACTCTGACCAATTGGCCGGCATGGCGGACCACTTTCCGCTCACTCGGTAACATAATTGGCTTATATTTATATGGATTTTTACGGCCATGCCTAATGATGTTACACTAAAAAAAATGTTTTGGACATACTTAATATTTTCACCCACACCAAATAAGTACGAACCAAAATAATTATAACAGTCTATAACTTTTGCTCAAGCGCATGCAAAATTGCGTTTTTCTAGATATTTTAATGAATAACAAGAATGTGGTAAACTTGGCAAGCCAGGATTTATATATCTTTGCATTTATAAAAAAAATTATACTCCTGTGAGATATAGAAATTATTTATCATATAAAAATTAGGCCTAAGTTCTTTAATCGGACAACAATATCACAAAGCTGCTTCCTTTCTTTGTATAAACAAAATTATAATTTTTGAAATTTTAAAAATACTCTAGCTGAAAGTTATAGCGTTTATGTTTAAAGAAATGATTAATTAATTTTGGTATAATGGTTTTGGTTTTTTGTCCAAATTTTAGTGGCACCTTTAAAAATCTTTTTTTCTAGGATCTATATTGTCGAATGCGAAAACAATGGAAAATTAAAAACTACTACTAAAAACACTACTAGTTAAATGAGTGCTTGGTAGGATGACCTCTGTGGCATCCGGATATAAAGTCTAGCACTGATCTCGAAAAAATGAAATCCTTCTAGCTATAAACATGGCTAAGTTAATATAGTTTATAACTATTTTCATGTTTTGCTTTTGAATCAGGTGTATTTTAGGCCATTTTTAGTTTCAATTAATATTAAAAATTGATTCAAGTCCGCGCAAAATTCATACATTTATTCAAAGATTCCTAAAACTAAAAAAAATGTACGCATCGACAACCGAAGTTTAAGCCGTTGTAGTTGTTAAAAAAAAAATTATAAAATAACATTTCGACTTTTTTGCTTATCTTCTTATAAACAATGTCGAGTTTTCGATTCATTTTCCACCACATATGATATTACGACCCAATTTTTATGTAACAAAGTTGTTAAAAAATAATATATCACGGAAATTGTTAGTATATGTTGATAGCTATATGATATAATAGTTCGACACAGCCCGTTCCGCCACCGGCAATAGAAAGAAGACTTTTGGGTAAAACTGAGAGAATAGTTTGCCTAGAAACGGATAGACGGATATGGCTAGTTCGACTCGCCTGTTAATGCTGACCAAGAATATATACTTTATAGGGGTAGAGGCCTCTTTTAATTTTTTGCAAACTACCATTGGAACAATCGGAAAAACAAATTTTAAAATTAAACATTTTTTTTATCTTTGGGATTTGGTGTTATATAAGATATGGAATAACGGTTTAAATTTAATTAAATATCATATAGCTCGCATCAAAAAATTAAAAAATATAAATATGAAAAAAAATATCCCTTTAAGATATAGAACCCAAAATCGGACAACAATATCATGAAGCTGCCATAAAAACGATGGAAAAATGCAGTCCATTGTTTTTAGAAATCGAAATGTAGCTGTTTTGAAAAACCAAAATGCGTCTTGTGGTTGTCGACATTGAGTCCACAAAGTTAATCATTGCCCTAACCATCACGAACATGGACCAAGTATAATTCAGGACCCAGTGAACGTAGTACCGCTCTGAAGCGCTAACCCGGCTCTTATCGCCCACACATTCGTGTTGACAACGAAACACAAAAAATTCCATGTGTTCTATATTGAAAATAAGTGCATAATAACATACTAAAATAATGGTCCTTGAATTTTTACGAAAAGAATACACTAAAAGTTAAATTAAATTACATGTTATTAAAAATTAACTAAATTTCGATTTTTATGCCTTTATTACTAAAAACAATGAAGCATCGTTTCTATGGCAGCTATACGATATAGTTGTCCGATTTTAATATAATTACAAGAGAGAACGCTATAGTCGGGTGCCCCGACTATCAGATACCCGTTACTCAGGTAAAAGGAGTGCGAGGGAGATGGAGATAGAAACTTTGATCACGCATAACTTTTTAACGAATGGTCCGATTTGAAAAATTTCTTCTACATTTCGATAGGTATTGATAAACACGATAAAAACTGCATTTTTACTTTCCGAAATATTTAAATTTTTAAAATCGTATATAAGCGATTGTGGGCGTTAAAGGGGCGTGGCACCTTTTTGAAACAAACTTGCGCTGCGTAGGAACTCCTAGAATCTGCATGCAAAATGCCAATCTTCTAGCTTTTATAGTTTCCGAGATCTCAGCGTTCATACGGACAGACAGACGGACAGACGGACAGACGGACAGACGGACAGACGGACAGACGGACATGGCTATATCGACTCGGCTAGTGACCCTGATCAAGAATATATATACTTTATAGGGTCGGAAACGCTTCCTTCTAGCTGTTACATACTTTTGCACGAATACAATATACCCTTTTACTCTACGAGTAACGGGTATAAAAACCGTTATTCCATAAAATTTAAATTGTGCCAAGTCCCAAAAAACAACAAAAAAAAATTAAAAACAACAAAGTTATAATTTTTTTGAATTGTTTTTTTTCGATTTATCCTATGGGAGCTATATGATATAGTCGCCCTATCCGGCTCGTTCCGACTTATATACTACCTACATAAGAAAGACAACTTTTGTGAAAGTTTCAAGCGGACAGACGGGCGGACAGACGGACGGTCAGACGGACGGTCAGACGGACGGTCAGACGGTCGAACAGACGGACGGACAGACGGACATGGCTAGATCGACTCTCCTACTGATGCTGATCAAGACTATATATACTTTATAGGGTCGGAAATGTCTCCTTCACTGCGTTGCAAACTCTTGACTAAAATTATTATACCCTCTGCAAGGGTATAATAATAAGCAGAACTTGGCACTTGGTTTTACATCGATGTTCGAAACACAGTGCCAATTACCTATTATTATCCCCCAACATAAATCCATTCTGACATTAAAACACTTTCGCATTGATGCCAACTTGTCCTAATATTTCGTATCCTTCATACGGTTTTTTCCAATGTGCATCTGTACTTATGGGTGCGGGCATTTTGATGATTGCGTGTTAATTAAGCGTTCGCACGCACAGTTGCACAGCCAGTAAATAAGGGGTGGTGCGGGAAAGGGAAGGGGAAGGGGTCTTGGCCAGCATCACCAGGCAAATGCGGAGCATAAATTTATCCCTCTCCGTTAGTGCAGATTTATGGCAGAGCAGCTGCCACAAGTGTCTGTCCTGGTCCCTCCACTTTGCCACTTTCGCACCTCCACTCCCTTGCTCCTTTGGTCCTTTGGTCCTGCGAGCTGCAAGCCCCCGAAAAAAGTTTCGGCCAAGTCGCTTACAAGAGTGTCAGTGTGTGTGTGAGTGTGGGTGTAAGTGTGAGTGTGGGTGTGAGTGAGAGTGTGCGTTCGCGTTCGCGTGGGCGTGCACCACTACACGCATTCGTAAGCACAAGTGACAGGTAATTTGTGCATAAAAGCGTATTCAGGTGCGGTCGGGGGACGCGGGGGAATGGAAGGGCCACCCAGGCATACATTATTCATTTCATTGCCAGCGTTTTTTCCTGCCGCGCACACTTGACAATTCCGGTAGTTGTACCTCAATGGCTCTATCGCATTTTTGCACTTTTCAACAGATTTTCGTGGGACAGCTGTGACAGCGCACTGACGGCTCTTATGGGCATAGTCGGTTAGGCCGTTCGATTCGGTGTCCGTGTCCTGGCTTATTATCCTGACACGCTGACACTGTCACAGTTCGTTCCCCGTTAAATATCCCTGTTAACTTTCGAATAAACTGTATTGGTTTCTGTGGGCTGTGGGCTGTGGCTGTGGCTCTGGCAGAAACCTAAGCTGCCTCCGAATACAATCACAAACACCTGCACAAGCTAAACTAATTATGCAGCGCACAGAAGATTCAATTACTTGAGCGCAATTTACACAAAATTCAATCAATTCAATTCAGGCCAGGCCAAAAGGCCCTCAGAGGAGCCCTTTGTCAACAAAAATTATCGTATGCAATAATTCCTAACGAAACACAGACGAAAATCCGTTTATTGTTATTGACAGGTAAAGGGATTACCTGAACTAAGGTAAATTGTGTACGTCATGGCAAACTAAGAGTCATTATTGATTTACTGCTAACACCAAATCCTTTAGCATTCTAATGAATGCATTTTTTGTTGTTTAAATGACTAAATATTGAAGTAATAAATAAACTAAAACAAATTCCAATTAATATGGTTTAAGGCAAATAGGTTCTGAGCAAAGCTTGGACTGAGAGTGCAAACAACTTGCATTTGATTTACAATGTGTGAATGGATGTAAGACAAATGTATTTGGGCAAAATTGGGCAGCCTATCTAATATAAACGTTTTAAAAATTGAGTGAGATTTTTAAATGAACAGGTAAATTTGTGGACTTTAAAAATAAGTAAAACGCAGGCAGCACTTTTAAAGCAATTAAAATACTGTGGGTAATTTAGCTCAATACCTATGAGCCCATTGGCTAGTTGGGTCACATCAAAAAGGCATTAACATTTTTGCCAGACCAGCGCTTAAGTGCCGCCGACTGACCAAAGTTGCAAATCGTTGTGCATAATAAACAGATTTCAGATTCCGATCCAATGTCCTGGCCCCGGGGCAACAAGTAGACGGCATAATTGTTGACGATGCCATTGTTTGCCGCTTGTTTGACAGCGATTCAATTACTGGCCAAATTGCAGGGCCTTTGTGTGCGTCGGGGCTTTATTTAATTGCATTGATGGTCTGGCGTTGCACTTTGCTTATGCGTAATAAGCCGCATTATCAGTCTCTAACAGGCTTGTTACGGCCGGAAAATAAGCACCAGTGGCTGCAGGCCAAACATCCAGTTATTACGTATCCGCAGTGTGTATTGTGGCAGGAATATCATGCTGCAAAAGCCTTAAATCATTCGCGTTTCAGCTTATATGCATAGTAATATTAATTTATTTAGTTATAACAAGTACCCGGAGAAAATTCCAAGCCAAATAACACCAAAAAGTGCAATATGTCTCTGTGTTCTGAAAACCTCAGTATCCAATTAAGTGGCCAATAAACCTTTAGGACTCCACTTTCTGCCAGGTGTGTGTCGTGTTTTCAGAAGTTGGTCCTGCCAATGCTCGAAATTCGTAATTTGCAACCTTTTTTCCGCAAGACTGTTAAATTGCATTTCCAAACACACACTCGATCGGAATGTGGCTCGTAAATCTTGCGGCTAATGTGTGCATGTCATTTTCCAAGGAACAAGGGACTGTCCTTCCTCAGCGGTTTATTTACGCAGTTGTAGACCAAGTTTTAAGTGCATGTCAATGTTTATTTCGGCAAGCTGTGGCCCATCCTTCCGTGCGTGTTTGGGCTTTTGAAAGTGTGAAAGAGTAAGTAAATCTGTTACGTGCAACTTACTGGAAAGTTTGCACTAGTTTGTTTTCTGGACACTCGGGGGAAAGTTTTTCCCCATGAACCGCCAGACTCTAGCTCACTAAATCAAATTTCAAACCAGAAATAACGCTTTACTCGACTGCTCCAACTATGAAAGCAATTCCCGCAAAGTATGTGGTTTTCGGCTGGTAAAGAAGTGGTGCATTACATTGGGAAACGCTTTACATATACATTTTCAATATCCTAACTTTTCTTAGGTACAATATACCCAACTTACTCTTCAGGTATAAAAACAGGCCAACTAATGCTGCCATTTGGTTTTTGACGTAATTACAATCAAACAGTCCATTTATAGAAATCTATTTCTTCTCAAAAGAAGCTAATTAACAAACAATTTTAAACATAATCATTAAGAAAGATACTTTTTTTAAACCTGTTTTAAAACTAGGATTCTTTATTTCATTCCAATTTTGTTGTTTGTCAGTTTTTTTCCATTTTATTACAATAGGCGGTTTGATAGAAATTGATATGAATATATAAAAGCTCGCAATTTTATATGGAGTCAGATTTCCTGCAATTAAAATTTCCTGCCGCTTTTGTCAGGATGAAAGAGTATATCGAAATTGGCTTACTGCTCTATACAATCAATCTTTATTTACAAACCGCAGAAGTTTTTTTCGTTAAAATGGATGTATATTGAGGTATTTATTTTAAAATTAGCATGCCACACAAAAAACCAGAACACGGCTGGAAACTTACCATGAAACTTTTTTTTTTAAATTTTCATGTCAGTGCCTAAATCAACTGAATATCGCTATTCTTGTCAATAATTAAAGAGTTATTCCGTAAATGTATAACTTACACTAACTGTGATTAAATGGTGAAGTGAAGAGAGCATTTTTACGGGTTATAAATTTTCTGAAATATGGTATTAAAATTATTTACATATTTATTTTTGAATTCTACAAAATTTTTCCGCTTACTTTTGGCTGATTTGTTTTGTTTTTTGAGGTGGCTGCTGTCACCACTGATTCCCACTTCCATTGTGACCTCTGTATCTCGGACGGACTAAATGTGAAATGCTAATGCAACCTGGCCGAAAAGGTAACTGCTGTTCCAGAACTTTAATTTTGGAGAGCTGACCACGGACTCGCCATGTAAAGCCAGGATATGTGCTTCGAATCCCAAAAACCTGAAAAGGATCTCACTCTTGTCGTCATTGTTTCGCATTTGTTTTGTCAGAGAGGACAGAAAATTTCCTTGTAATTGTTCTGGGTAAACTGTGTAAAGAAGTAAAATGCCAACTGGAATTTTCTGCCCGGTCAGCAGTTAAGAGTCGTCCTATGGACTTTGGGTTAGTTTTGGTGAAAGCAATTAACACATGCACAAATTAGTAAAGGATTTCCCATATCCCGGCTTAATAAAATGTTTATACAGGGACAATGCAAACACTAGTCCGAAACACGGCCGTCAAAAAAATTGTCATTCGCCACGAACGGGATTTAGTCAAATTGCTCAACAATAAATATTTACATACTCATTAAACTTTTCACATTAAAATAATACGGCAACAGGAGGAGCGAACGGTGGCCGAAACCGGACCTCGAACTAAACAGTAAACTACACCCAAATAAACAAGAACCGCAGGAGTAAGCTTAAAACTTTTTCGATCTCCCTCGCATCACTAAAGTTGGCCCAGCTGCCTTTATTCTTAGTCCTGTCCTAGGACGTGTGGGCCCATGCTAAAGCCTCGGCTCACGTGCGGTGAATTATAATCGGAGTTCGACGCAGGAGCCTGTCGTTTAGGGTTGGCTCTGCGGTTGCCAAAATGCACAAATTGAATTGTCGCAGACTAAATAGACACTCAACATCCTACTTTTAGGCAAAACGTATCTTCAAATATTAATTAATATAAATATTCCTGAAATAAAAAATACTTTTAAAATGTAATACATCTTACATTCAAAGGGTAGATAATCTAATTTAAACTCTTCGAGACCGGAAATTTAGTCATTATTATTGCAAGACAATGTTATCTTACATTCAGAAATACAACACTGAAAAACCAAAACAGCACAATTTAATACGGCCTCTTTAAGAAAGAATCACAGTTTGTAAGAAAGATATTTCTGAAGTAGAAGGAACAAATGGTTAGGAGCACAGACTTAGATACATAAAATGTATTTCTATTCAATGTCCCTATTGTCCCCTATCAAAAACATAAATATAAACATAAATTTAATATATTTCGTATTTATTTAATGATTAAGTTTTAAATGCAGTCAATCATATCTCTTTTCATTTTGGATTAAATGTGTTTAATATGACTGCCAAACTAGGGTTTTTTCGTGTTAATTAAATCTGTATACTGGTTTTCCGCCATGCATGGCCCTTCCCTCTGCTTGCCAGCTCGAGCCTTCAAGTCAGATGCCTTTAACAGTTTAAACCTCAACCAACTCCTAATCCAGACAGAGTTTAAGCCAACTTTCGGTCCGTCTCCTGCCACTGGGAAGGAAAATTCATAAATCATAATTTCGGCCATGTCATGGTGCTGCGTGTTCCCGTCGAAAAGGCTGCCAGTCAGAAGCAGCCGCACTCGCAACAGGAATTCCAACGCTTCACCCTGCACACCTTGACGTGCAAATGATTTATGTAAATGAAATTGTTAGCAAAAATCGTTTGCTTCATTTGAGCGCATCGCATTTTGCCAGCCACATGCTACATTATGGTGATGACATCTGGTAGAAACATTGTGCAAAGCGCTTGCAACCGACTTCAATAATTGAAAACCGTTTCTGACGTGCAGCGGCCATGTTTAAAGCCTTCATTTGCTATTTATTCGCCCCAGGACTCGGGCTAGACCAGGGCCAGTTATGAAACATTTAAAGCTGTGCCGACTGTCCCTGTGTGCGAATGGCCTTCAGCAGTGGGTGGCTGTCTGGCGCCCCGCATTATTTTTTGTTCTGCGTCCACGGTGGCAACACACAGCCCTCATCAAGTGCCAGCACGTTGATGGCCAGGCACAATTAAGTGCATTTTATGTATGCTGCAGTTGCTCAAGTATGCTAATGACTACAGCCCCACCTCCTCGCCACAGAATACAACGCCGTCGCCACCGAACTACACTCAAAGATAGGACATTCAAATTCTTTTTTAATTTCAACGTTCCTAAATAAAATGTTGGTAACTTATAAATGACTTGGCTGGAAGTTAATATAAACACCGTTTGCACGCCTAAGGAATAACAAGTATTCCTGAGGAACAAAATAGCACAAAAAAAGATTAATGAATTCAAAAATTAGAAAACTAATTTTTGTAAAAAACAAGCCTTAAATCACATAGTAATTTTCTGTTTTCGTGCAGCTTTTCTCTTAAAGCGCTTTAAGCCATTTGGCAACTCTGTAGGACAGGACAAACATCCTGCACGACGACGTTTGAATCCAATCGAGCTGCATGAATGAACCGAATGTGTTGGAAAAAGGGTCCTGGGAATAGGAATCAAGACCACTCGAGCCCAACGAGATTTCCACGAGATTATGAGGCTGGAGGAAGTGAAATAAATGTAGTGTGGAGAGCAACTGAAAAAGTTTCTTTCTCTTATGTCGAGAAAAAACCGCGAATTGGCGCCTTAAAGTCTGTAAATAAATTTCAATTCAGATTTTTTCTTCGCTCTGCTGGTTTTTAAAATTCTTCAATGCGAAGCTTTTAAATTAATGGGTTTTTAAATATCACAAAACAAACACCGTTTCCCACCAACATTACAATAGACTCAAATTAAAATTATAACAATGGATTTCTTGATTGTAAGTTTTGACAAAAGGAAGGTTTTCATTTCAATGTTTCCGTAAGTGGGATTTGGAATGATTACAAACGGCGGAATCGACATTTTGTGTTACTTTTAAACAAGAAAGGAAAGCTAACTTCGGGCGGAGCCGAAGTTGATATACCCTTGCAGAATATTTTGCAAATAATATTCTCCAAAATTATTCATATGATGCATTCTTAATACTAATAAAAATCCCAACTTCCTAACTTTAAAAACACCAAAGTTATGGCAATTTCAATCGTTCAGTTATATGGCAGCTATAGGATATAGTCGGCCGATCCCTATAAAATTTGGTAGGTCGGATTGATTGGCCAAATATAAAACCCATAGAAAATCCCAACTTCCTAACTCTAAAAACACCAAAGTTATGCTATTTCCTATCGTTATATGGGAGCTATAGGATATAGTCGGCCGATCCTTATGAAATTTGGTAGGTCGAATTTATTGGCCAAATAAATAAGCCATAGAAAATCCCAACTTCCTAACTTTACAAACAGCAGAGTTATGGCATTTCCTATCGTTCAGTTATATGGCAGCTATAGGATATAGTCGGCCGATCCCGGCCGTTCCGACTTATATACTGCGTGCAAAGGAAAGAAGGGTGTGTGCAAAGTTTCAATTCGATATCTTTAAAACTGAGAGACTAGTTCGCGTAGAAACAGACAGACGGACAGACAGACGGACAGACAGACGGACAGACGGACAGACGGACAGACGGACAGACGGACAGACGGACAGACGGACATGGCTATATCAACTCAGGAGGTGATCCTGATCAAGAATATATATACTTTATAGGGTCGGAGATGTCTCCTTCACTGCGTTGCACACTTTTGACCAAAATTATAATACCCTCTGCAAGGGTATAAAAAAGTAATTGTAACAAAACACAGCAAATATATTCCATATATATTCGATTTCTGTCCGCATTTTGTGTGTTCTCTAATTATTTTATTTGGATCGAATTAAGTGCTTAATTGCAGAACGTTCCAATTGATTATGCAAATCCACAAAAATGTACACTCCCATACAAAACCGCAGGTGCCCGCACTTAACTATTTTCGACGTAGAGACAACAAATTGCCAGCAGGCCCAAATCAATTTTAGCAGTTTCGATTAAAATTTTAAAATACTAGAAGTGGGGAAATTGAAAAATGATGACTACTGCTATTGAGTTATTACTTTAAAATTAAATGATTAATTTAATTTGTCAAAAATTCTGCACAAAACTTAAATTATTTTCCCAAAAAATATCCATTCAGGCTTGCAACATTCTCCAATTTTTCATGGAAATTATCCACGCTGCGATAACTTTCAACACAAACAATTTATTTCGATTTATTTTTTCCAGCCAACATATTGTATTCAGCAAATCTTGTACAACCAAAATAAGTATGCCAACTTTTTTGTCTTGCACAATATTTTTAATCCTATTATAATAAGGCTACAGTGTTTTTGTTCAATTTAAATTACTTGTATTTTTTGCTGCCAAGTCCATACTGCAAAAGTAATAAATCTACATCTTTGTGAACAAGTTCTGTTGACGAAACTGCCGCCCATACTAAATTAAGGTCATTGGCAGAACAACAAAAAGCAGAAGAATTTTCTTATTGCTTACCTTTTATAAATTCAGTTTCTGTCCCCACTTGAGGTGTTATTTAATTATTTTATTTATCTTAAAATAAGAACTAATTAAGCCATGAATTACGTTTTCCGACCCTGTAAAGTTTGCCATAAACCTGATTTTTGATAACCTCCAATAACCACAACGTCAAAACTACATTTTCTTTCAAGATAGAATGTAAAAAAGAGACAAGATGAAAGCAATTAACAAAAATGTTGCAAATGTCTGCAAGGCTAAGGTATTTAAGAAGAAAGGAAGAAAGGAATCAAACTTCGGCAAGCCGAATTTTAATTACTAATTAATTACTATTTCTCAAAGGAATATTTTAATAAATAGAAAAAAAGCATAATAAATAAATATTTTTTTGTTCACTTTTTATACCCGTTACTCGTAGAGTAAAAGGGTATATTGTATTCGTGCAAAAGTATGTAACAGGTAGAAGGAAGCGTTTCCGACCCTATAAAGTATATATATTCTTGTTCAGGATCACTAGCCGAGTCGATCTAGCCATGTCCGTCTGTCCGTCTGTCCGTCCGTATGAACGCTGAGATCTCGGAAACTATAAAAGCTAGAAGATTGGCATTTTGCATGCAGATTTTAGGAGTTCCTACGCAGCGCAAGTTTGTTTCAAAAAGGTGCCACGCCCCCTTTAACGCCCACAATCGCTTATATACGATTTTATTTAAATATAAATTTCAATATTTCGGAAAAGTAAAAATGCAGTTTTATTGTGTTTATCATTACCTATCGAAATGTAGAAGAAATTTTTCAAATCGGACCATTCGTTTAAAAGTTATACGTGATCAAAGTTTCTATCTCCATCTCTCTCGCACTCCTTTTACCTGAGTAACGGGTATCTGATAGTCGGGGCACCCGACTATAGCGTTCTCTCTTGTTTTTTATTTCGATTTTTACATGAGAGCTTTAAGATATAGAAGACCGATTTTAATTTAATTAAAACCGTAATTTTGTAGTTTCTAAATATTACCAAACCCGAAAGAAAAAAAATTAAAAACAACAAAGTTGCACTTTTTAACATTTTTTTTGCGATTGTTCTTATGGGAGCTATATGATATTGTCGCCGGATCTGGCTTGTTCCGACTTATATACACCCTGCAATAGAGAGACAAAGTTTAAAGTAGATAGATTGAAAACTGAGGCAGTAGTTTGACTAGAAACGAACGGAAGGACATGACTAGATCGACTTTCCTGGTGATGCTTATCAGACGGACAGACGGACATACTTATATCAACTCAAGACGCAATCCTGATCAAGAATATATAAGAATTTATAATTTATAGGCTCGGAAATGTCTCCTTCACTGCGTTGAGAACTTTTGACTCAAATGGCGTTGTATATTACCTTTTAGGCATACAATTCGAACAAGAATATTTTCATGAAAGACATACACTATTCAAAGCGAAGTAAATGTAAAGTCTCAGTGTTTGGTCGATTTTTAGTTGCAGAAGAAATTTGAATAAGGGGAAGGTTCTGTATGTTTGATTCGACCCTGAGTTTGCTCTAGTCACATGTGGCATCATGAAAAATTATGAAAATGAAGATGCAGACACAAAATTTGAAGCGCTGCCGAAACCGCTGGCATGCGTTTGCAAATATTTGGAGGAATTTCGTTAATGGAATTTGACTCGTGACACAACCAGGACGTGATTGGATTGCTGACAGAAGGGGAAAAACTTTGACAATGGCAGGCAGACAGTAGCTGGGTGCTCAAAAATGATGAACAAAACAAGTTGTCAATCAAGCGAAAGGATCTTTTCCCAGCTGAGAGTGGAGTCCCTCCCGTTGACTCTTATCGTCCTCAAGGGCGTCTTCAAGTCGATAGGAAATTTAATTAATACCCGAGTCGGTAACAGGACAGCGAAATGGGCCAGACTTCGAGGCGTCGTCACATGATGCCATAGAATAAATTCCGTTGAGCAGCTGCTGCTCTCGCAGGACACGTGCTGGAATTCCCCCGAATTTTCGTAAGCATTTAAAACAATAACAAGGCTCACTGAGAAGCCCCGGGCTATTAGCGTTAGCCGGCTCCATGCCAGGTAATAAATCTCAGCCTGTCAGCCAGCCGCCTTCGCCAACAACATGAACAGCTGAAGCATCAGCCACACGAGCAGCAACAGCCTCATTCGCACCGACTTATTTACAGTATTTACAAGCCAGTCGCCTCGTGAGTTTTCACAAGGAACTCGGCGTTTTCCTTCCCAAATTACCCGCATTCCAGCGAGAAGCCTTAATCTCCTCTTGGCCATCCACGGGAATGGGTTGGGCCTTAAGTCGAGCAGGAGCAGGAATTTTTGTCACAGATGCCACCGCGATAAGATAAACTGCGAGTGAGTGAAAATCAATCAAGGTAAGAGGCCGATTCATAAGCCAAAGAGTATCTATAAATTTGTAGGAAGTATGCGAATTGGGAATTTGGAAAACTTCAATGTGTAAGTCGTTCACAGTGCGATGTTCCTCGCGTTTTCGTAAATTTAGATACACAGGCAAACATTCAATTTGTCTTTTGTTGGTTCATTGCACAGTGGTCAATCACGTACTATTCTGAATTGTTGAATTTTGAACCTACAGTTTTATGGTCATCTTAACACCAAGCTCAAGTTCTTGAAGCCAACATAGAAGTAAGTAAATCAAATGAATCGCCTTTTTTTTAAAAACCGCTTAACATTCCAGAAGAAGGTAAATATACAGTAACCATAAATTTAATTTTAACAATATCCACCAACGTATTCAGTATTGGTTCCGGAGGAATTCGGTGGAGCTGGGTGACTTACAATTCCTAAAAACGCATCAAATTTGAAGGAAAAGTACAGCCTGTAAAATTTACCGTTCAAAATATGAACAATTTGAAGATTACAAAAATATTATTACTATTATATTTATTGTATTAAAATCGGACGACTACAAATCGGAAAATTTATTTGAAATAAAAGAAGAAACCAAAAACATCGTTGATTGTCTATACATACATACTTTTTTCAAACCAAGTGTACTTTCATCCTCTTTTCTCGTCTATTTCTCTTGTTCGGGTCAAACCCAATTGTGTTGCCAACACGTACCCAGACAAAAGTAAATGTACCGCTCTGTTGGCTATGAATAATTTGGAAAACTACACGCTTGACCTTTCCATTCTCATCCTCACGACAACCGAATTGAATTTCCCAGAGCGCAGGAGAGATATAAATGTCAGTACGCATTTATTAAGTGAGTGGGATGTCATGCCGTACGCGCTCGTGTATCAATATGAATATAAACATAAATATATGCGCCAGCTCGTAACTAAATAGCTCAACTTCCTGCGAAACGCGGGGAATGTGTGCCAATATTTGATACGAGCCGTGTGCCTCACCTTTGCTTTGAACTTTGGAGCAGGAAGCGGAGGGGAAGGCAGGTGTGTGTGCTAGGCAAATATTGTCTAAGAACCCGTGGGAATAATAGCACACAGCAGCACGCGACGGCTCCCTCCCTGCTGTTTTCGTACCCTGTACTTCTTGGATGAAAGGGTATACATAATTGTTGTAGGTAAGAAATGCAAACGCCAAAGTGACGACTTCTGCCACGAAAATGAATTCGAGTTATGGAGTCTTTGTGATAAAAAATCGATATTAACCCATACATTTAAAAAAAAATGTACAGAAATTGATTTCAGGAAGTTCAAATTACTTACTTATTTAGCTCAAATTTTATCTACATCTTTGACCAAATGTTTCATAGCTTGCGATGTCGAGACACACAGAAAGACTGACAATATACCACTTTGACTCCAAGTGTAACTAATTATACCCTAATTATACCCACACACTCTTCTTTCCTTTGCACGCAGTATATAAGTCCGGGATCGGCCGACTATATCCTATAGCCGCCATATGACTGAATGTTCGGAAATGCCATAACTTTGCTGTTTGTAAAGTTAGGAAGTTGGGATTTTCTATGGGTTTTATTTTTGGTCAATCAATAATTTACAGAATATTCTGCAAGAGTATATCAACTTTAGCTCCGCACGAAGTTAGCTTTCCTATCTTGTTTTAAAATGATTTAATGACTGAGAAACGTAGGCTTTCTGCTAAACGAATCACATTTGTTTATCGTAAAGTGGAAGGAACAAGTCTATTGACTTTGAAAACTTTTACAGATTGAGGGTAGGATATTTTGCAGTCGCAACACCCGACTTCCGATCCCTTGTTGTTGGTATCAAGTGGCAGGCGGCAATCAAAAGCGACTCCTGGGTCCATGGCCTTCCCGTGCCACCCAGCGTTGCAATACTTTGTAGCGATTCAATATTGCTGTGTGTGTAGGCTACCAGTGTCCTTTAAGCCCGCATAAGGTTGCTACGTTTGCGGATTTTATGCCCCATATTGGCTTTTAATTTTACGCGCAACTGCTGAGCCGCAGTGTCAGCAGCCTTGGGTTTCGGCTATCAGCTAAATTATGGTTGGGATCATGCGGCAGGGGCATTATCCTGCCAGGCTCTCAGCTTATGCAAATAAATGTATATTTTTATGTTTTGCTGATTTTTAAGAGAACAAGTGCGGGCATTTATTCATTCGGAGTTTGCAAGCAGGATAATGATTGTGGTACAAAGGTGGCACTTATTTTTTTCGCCTCGCCTTTGTCCCGGTAAATCTACTTCGGTGCCTCGGGGAAATCAGAACGGATGCCGTACCACAATGTGCGACACAAACTGTCGCTGGTTTACTTTATTACCTCGCAGATACCCGCACAAGCACCAACACAGGACTCCCACATGGGTTACATGTGCATAAAGCGCATTAAACCGAATTCACCGCACAGTGATTCAATTTGCGGCATTTTACTTTTCATTATCGTCCCCGACGTGCAAAATTAACAATAATCATTTTTATGTCCCGCTCATGAAGTTATTAAAAACTGTACGTCACGAAGTATGTGTGTGTCGTACACAGAGAAAAACTTCTGAGTTCAGCTTTGATAAAAGTAATAGTCGTATTAGTTTGACAACAGTCAAGAAATAAAAGGAGCAAGATATTTAGATATAAATATTGATAAATAAGTGTTTTATGAAGTTAAAGTAAACGCTTATTCCCTGCGTTTATCTTTAAAAAAAAACTTAAAAAAACTTAGATAAGTTGAACTTTTTGGCGAAATATTTACAATACAATAATAATTTATTATTTATTTATATTCCGCAATGCCATACATGTATTAGCATGTTGTTTAAATATTAAAATTATGTGTTCTAGAATTTATTTATTTTGGGAATTTTGTACGAAATACTACAGTTTTTCTTACACTGTGTTTGTGTGTTATATCCTTTTAAGCACATTTCCGTTTAAGCTCTTAATGAAAAGCGAATGGAATACAAAAGCAGGCAGACTTTTCATCTTTGCCATACAATTTCAATTATGAAATTTAATTTGCAATGACAATCACAAATATTTTTTTCATTAATAAGGTTAATGATACACGTCCAGGACCCACACGTAAATCTTGGATCAGCGGCAGCAAATAATTATTTTAAATGAGTAAGCCATTAAGTGCCCACAAATAAAGTCAGAAAGTTGAAAACATAGTTAATTATTACCATTTCATGAATTAATTCAACTGGATTTATAGCTGACTGTGTGTCAGTGACAAGTCGACGATTAACACACTTTCTAAGATTTATAATGTGACTTTTGACAGGAGAGGCTGAACTCTAAACACCAGTGACAACTCCAGTAATTAAATACCCATAATAACTGAGTTTCAAACACAAATATGAAAGCCCCAAGAACTAGCTGCTGAATAGGATCACATAGACTTATAAATATTTTCATAAAGATTCTTTTTTTTCATGAACTTTACTTAGATAAATGTTTTTTTTTTAATAACAAATTCGTTTTAAAAAAAAAACTTTTGGCATATATCGATGGGTGAAATGTTGATGAAAAAAAGTAGAAAAACTTAACCATTGATTTGATCTTATTGACATAAAAAAAAACGTACTGGAATGATTTTGATATGAATGGAGACCATAAATGTTTTTTTCTCTTTGCAAAGTATCTTTTTTTTACTTTATTTTCTCCTTCTCATTATTAGAAATTTAATTATAAATGTATTAAATGAGCATTTTATTCAGTTATAATTAAAACCGGGACAGACAAAAAGACACATTTATTTGGACTAAATTATTTTAAAACCGGGACAGACAAAAAGACTCATTTATTTGGACTAAATTATTTTCGCATGTAGAGTTAAGCTTTGTTAAATGTTAATTACAAACAAGAGAGAACGCTATAGTCGGGTGCCCCGACTATCAGATACCCGTTACTCAGGTGAAGGGAGTGCGAGGGAGATGGAGATAGAAACTTTGATCACGCATAACTTTTTAACGAATGATCCGATTTGAAAAATTTCTTCTACATTTCGATAGGTATTGATAAACACAATAAAACTGCATTTTTATACCCGTTACTCGTAGAGTAAAAGGGTATATTGTATTCGTGCAAAAGTATGTAACAGGTAGAAGGAAGCGTTTCCGACCCTATAAAGTATATATATTCTTGTTCAGGATCACTAGCCGAGTCGATCTAGCCATGTCCGTCTGTCCGTCTGTCCGTCTGTCCGTCTGTCCGTCTGTCCGTCTGTCCGTCTGTCTGTCCGTATGAACGCTGAGATCTCGGAAACTATAAAAGCTAGAAGATTTATATTTTGCATGCAGATTTTAGGAGTTCCTACGCAGCGCAAGTTTGTTTCAAACAGGTGCCACGCCCCTTTAACGCCCACAATCGCTTATATACGATTTTATTTAAATATAAATTTAAATATTTCGGAAAAGTAAAAATGCAGTTTTATTGTGTTTATCAATACCTATCGAAATGTAGAAGAAATTTTTCAAATCGGACCATTCGTTAAAAAGTTATGCGTGATCAAAGTTTCTATCTCCATCTCCCTCGCACTCCTTTTACCTGAGTAACGGGTATCTGATAGTCGGGGCACCCGACTATAGCGTTCTCTCTTGTTACTTTTCCAAAATATTAAAATTTTAAAATCGTATATAAGCGATTGTGGGCGTTAAAGGGGGCGTGGCACCTTTTTGAAACAAACTTGCGCTGCGTAGGAACTCCTAGAATCTGCATGCAAAATGCCAATCTTCTAGCTTTTATAGTTTCCGAGATCTCAACTGTTAATTATTATTTTTACTGATAAAAAACATTAAGTTTAATAAAGTTTATTTTAAGCCGTAGTTCCCTGTCGAAATATACTTGACTTTGAAATTTACGGCCCTCTAAAAATCACATCTGGTACTAAAACTTGAAGAGCTAAAAAATATTTTATGTTCATATTAAAGAGTACATAAATTTTGTAAAAAAGGTCAACTTGGCTCCTTTCGATCCCTCATATCGCAAGGCTATTAAATAATACGAAGTTTGGTTGGTTGTTTGGCTTTTTTCCGGCTTGTTGCAGACTGCCTGTCTGTAAAAACAAACGATATGCGGTTAGTGGTGATTATCTGGGAAACTCATCTGCGAACTATAGGCAAACAATATTTTCTTCTTGTATTTGTTCGGTATATGGTAATTTAAGCAAATAATGTTTTTAATCTCATTTGCCTCTTACTTGCTTGAAGTCACTCATGTTTAAGTCGTTAAAGCTCTTTAGAATAGTGCCGCATTATTTTTTAGCCCGGATTAAATAGCTATGCATTTCGTAATCAAAAGGAATGCCACAAAAATATATGTGCCCTGAAAAGTATTTGCAGCACAACCAAACCCTAGATCCACAGTGTCCATTTTTCACTCATTGGGTGGTTTTTAAGCCAACTTTGTGGCTTGTATGGTTAGTTCAGTAGAAATGCAGCTGTTAATTGGCGCTCGAGGCCTTTTGCTTTGCCACATATTTTGTTCGTTAAGCAAAATAAATCTTGATATGGCGTGCTCTTCTAATTAGAAAATTAGAAATAGGAGTACATATTTTTTAATGGAGAAATTCTTTTTTATATCCTTTTTGTGTTTTTACTCTAAAAACACTATTTTTCTCGTGCGCATAACAGCACACCTCTCTTGTACTTTTATTGGAAATGTCTCCATCTAAAATTACAATACTCACTGCAAGTGTTTAAAAATACATCCCAACCTGGCCGTCGGAAACTTTAAGATAACGCAAGGCATTTATTGGCCATTGTGTTGGCAAAATTCCCGCATGTCAACAAAAATTTTATGTCACAACGCCGTAAGAATGCAAAAAATTTTTGCACATAACTACATTGCAGCAAATTTAATTTAACTATTTTTATTGTAGCTTGAAGATGTGTATTAATTCTATTCTCGTTAACTATTTAGACTTGCTAATTGACTTTTAGTCTTACTTTTTTTATTAGCTCCAATATCCAAGATAAAACTCAAAAACACCAGAAACCTACACCTGACCCTCAAAAGTTAGGCATTCATAGGCCATTTGAATAAACAATTTCCCACTTGTCGAAGGAATTTGAATGTCACAGCGTTAATGAACGATAAAAGGAGTCGCGCCCAACTAAATTATAGGGCAAAGTCCCAAAGAGACTTATGTAAATCAATAAACATTGGGATTTGTGCACATCCGGTAGTCGGATGACTTGACTGATTTATTTAATTTACATTATTAATCGATGTTAATGCCAAATGATAATATAAATCTTTTAGCTCAAAGTATTTTGTCTTATCTTTTCTTGGGTACTATTTTTAGAAAGTAATTTGATGTAATACATTTTCCATTAGGCCTAATACGTTCATACCCCTTATTCGCAGAATTAATATGTAGACAACAGTACATCCAAAAAACACAATTTCCTTATAAGTTGTACAAATATGGTAAACTATATATATATATATTAATAGACACATCACTCCCATGTACGAGCAATTAAAACATTACCTGACCCCATAAACTGCGCAGCATCTAAATGTTAGAGAATTACGAAGGAAGTTGGCTATCAACATTCTCCAAATGACGGGTATTTTTTAGTCGACCCACCATTTCCTGTGTTGTTCTTTTTATTTCGCGATGCTTTAGATTTTTGTTTCGATTTCATTAAGTCCTGTTGCTCGCCCGAGGATGCTCCTTTGAAAACACACATATGGAATTTGGGGATGTAATGGTGTTTGCATGTGTGATTGCGGTTTCTTTGTGCTTTTCATGCAAATGAAGACCCATACAAAACATATCGGCTTTCGATTGGATTGCTGTGGTCTCTCATTTCATTGCCTTCTCATTCATCCCTTTATTGGTGCAGGTTTTGGTACGGATTTTAATGGCTTTTTAAACGTAAAAAATAAGAAAAGTGACTAAATAAAGAATTTGTTCTTTTATTTGAACCAATAGTACCAAGAAAAACTTAATTTAACTTTTGGAGAGGAAAACTTTCTACTTACTTAAATATTTTCAGTGTTTTCTGCTATTCTACTTCTCGATTCGAAACTTTCCTAATTAACCATGGACAATTTGAGCACAATATAAATAACTGAAGGGAAAACAAAAAGCAGAAAATCAGGTTAAAGAGTTGGCATGAAAAGATAAAAAGATTCCTGAGTTCTGAAGTTTTATTAATAACAATGGCCGACCAAATTTATTCCTTTTCCTGCAAGCCTTATCGCTTTTAATTGCGATTGAGCAGGAACACTTTGACATATTGGCTTTAAGCAATAGATGGAGGGATACAAGATAGTAAATAAATAAATATAGAAAGTTGATTTTTAATAACCTATTTATAATCCGTCAAAGGAATCCAATGGCCTCGTTACACAATATTTTTTTTTACGTGTTTTTGTCTGTTTATTTCTGTGATTTTCGTAAAATAGTCCTGTCCTCATCAGTCAAATCCTTATCTAAGATTTTAGATTGTGTTCAAAAGCCAAAGCTTTAAAGGACATAAGTGTATTAATGTCATTATAGTAATTTTTTGCTAAGGGTATGCATGTAGACAACTCACTACAAATATGCAAATATTTATATTGACACTTAACCATGACGTCGTTGCCAGTAAATAGCCTGCAGGTTAGCCAAAGCCGAACACAGTGAGATAAAATCAGACCCGGAGTTGCTCGCTGTAAGCAATTGCTTTTAATGCCGATGATTAGGAAGCTTAAGCTACTTTACTCGGTTTTTGTTGTCTACTTTTGGGTCATTTAACCAACAAGCAGCAGTTAAAACAAAATAGAACATAGATTGTTTAATGGGGCGGATGAGTAATGTGCAGTGTTTAGAATTATCAAATTAATGCCTTCGCCAGTTCACCATCCTTTTTTGCCCCAGATAACTTTACCCAACGCTCGTCTCACGGTATTCTGTTTAGTACGAGAACCTTAACTTTATTATTAAATTCGCACGCGCACTTCGGCCAAGTTTGTTCCTGTTTTGGCATCTTCCTCAATTCCGGTTTGCTTATTAAATAAATATTTTACATAACTTTTTGGGCTTTCAGTGGTATTATTGACTGCATGAAGATTACAAAGGTAGCCAAAAATCGTGAAAAAGTTATTTAATTGGAGCATAAAAACTTCCCAGGAAGCTCAAATTAAAACCTTACTCACTTTGTTAAAGCAATGCTTAATGAGAGTGACACAAGACAGAAGAAGTCTTTAAGATTTAAATTACAGACAGTTACTAGGTTAACTTAGGAAAACTTAAAAAGAAACATAGAATTTTATCTTTTAAAGGATAACGGTCCGCCTTCTGGCCACTTAATAACATCTGACGCCACAAAGCTAACCATTTAAATAGGTCTCCCGTTGGCCATTAGCTCACCAGTTGGTAGTTGAATCTGTAAACAAAACAAGAGCAAGGACTTTTATAACAGAAGCTGCGGTCCTCCATCTACCTTTTTAAAACAACTTGAAATGGAAACTCCATTAGCTCAGTCGCAAATTCTTAATGATACTGGCTGGCATCGTATGGCGGAATGAAGACCTGAATAACTTAAGTTTCCTCATCTGTGAACTAAAGAACTTTTATAGCCAGAAAAATAAGAAAATAAAACTTGCTGTCAGTCGTATTGCATTGTTTATGGTTGTTCTGCAGCATTCCTATTGGTTTTCAGATGCAATTTGACATGAACTTGAATTACAGACTCAGGGAAGCACTTGATGTACAACTCTATTCCAAGCGAATTTGGTTGAAAGGGATTTCTATGAAACCTTCGATAATTTGATTGTATAGGTAAAAAATTAAATGTTTTTATAAACTATTAAAAAACATAGACCCGTTCTTAAATCTTTACGCTTTTAACAAATTTGAACAAAAAAAGAATTGAAATATTATAAAAATGTACTTTCGACTGAAAGGCTGCAATTATAACTTTTATCTCAGTAAAGATCGATTTTGAAGTTTAATGACATTTTAATTTACACAAAAATTGTAGTTGCAATTTTATGGTCCACTTAATTATTAAAGAAAAGTTTCTTAGCTGGGCGCGATAAAGATAACAATCTGTTACATGGACATATTTATCTGGATATTCTCAAATCGTAGCATTGTATTGCCAACAGTTTTGTGACCCCTTCTGGCATCGAAAGTGTTGCCAAAAGTCAAGAGGGGGAAAGGACCATAGTTTCAGAGGATGTGGCCACAATTTGGTAAATAGCTTAAGGGAAGGCACGTAGGGCTGATGTGCACGATGATGCGGATAAGTTTAGCAGCTCGATTCGATCAGAAGGGTAAACATTCAATAGACCATATCCATACGTGATCACACAGAAGTTATGGCCAAATTTAGTATTCTCGGTAATAGTTGCCAACAGGAAATTCCTGCCACCTGTCAATAGCAATTTTTCAAAAGGACTCTGTCAGCAGTCCAGTAAAATCTGTGTGCGCCATAAAATACAGTTGTAAGGAATTGAGAATATGTTAACTTCCTTAAGATTCGCACCACGTCCTTGACATGTACATGAACATGTATGTATAAAAATGTTCTTTCATGTATTTACTTTTCTTTGACACACTGAGTTATTTTCCGTTGGCCACTTATATAATGAAACCAATGCACGTTTCAATAATTTGCATTTAAAATATAAAATAAGAATTACCTTATTGATGAGGCGGAACATCATAAAACGGAAACGAAATTTGTGTGGATCTGAAATAAATTATTTGGAACTGAATAGCTCAAATAAGTCAATGTGAAACATTTCACATTCTTTATTACACATTATTTTAATGAAATAAATATTTGTGTTGACAGTCGCAAATTAATTTACTTCAAAAATTTAGAAATGGCGTTCGTTAGGCGATCCCCTTAAACATCATTTGTATGTTTTTTTACATATCAAAATAATTCCGGTTTTGAAATAGTTAATCTTTGAAATTGCATAATAATAATAAAGAACAAAAGCCAAATTTTAATAGTTTTGTTAAGCTTAAGCTTAGTTAAATTTTTCAATATCTTCACAGAATATATTGCCAGTCATAGAAGGCTCTCAAAGTAACAATAATTGCTTTTTATGCTCAGTTTCTGCTTTCCGTAGGTATATAATTCATTCATAAAATACGGGCTGTTCGGGGAGGAGATGGACTAGCGCCAGAATCACGTACCAAATGTTGACAGCTATGGCGCCAAAGCACGTGGCCACCCATTCGCAGTGGAGCAAGAAAAGGCAGCAATTTCCACGCAGAATTTCCCAAACAAAATCAGGAAAATTTCCCACTGTTCGGGACAAGAGAGCGTTTCGCAACTCGGGTGCAAATTTAAGAGAGCGAACTGTGTTGATGCCGTCGACGAAGTCGCTGCTGCTGTTTTCCACTTGCTTTTCAGACTCAGTGGACCAGTTTGGAAAATTCACACAATCAGTTTGTTTTGAAATTTTGCCGCGTTGCGTTCGCCCTCAAAGCGTTCTCTCCACACTACCAAAAAATATTCGACTCATCAATCGTCTCAATAGAACAATATCATCATTAAACCTGGAATTAAAAAACTTATAAAGTATAACATAAACGCCGTTCCTGGACTTACAAAATTGTTTTAAATATACTAGGTACAGAATGATTGCTATTCAACATCTGTCAACTGCAATTCTAACATAACTGAAGTAAAAAAAATAACACAAAAAACGATTAAAAAAAAATTGTTAAAATAATAAAAACACACCTGCAGTGCGATTGCGATATGCGGGCTTAGGTTAAAGTTGCTATAACAAAAACAGTAAACTTATTAATGTAGATGGAGCTTATTAATAAGATTAAAATGTGAAATATCACTAAGTGTATTCAATCAATAATCGAGTTAAAAGTGTTATTAAAAATACAACATTTAATTTGATTTGTATCACATGGATTTATCCTTTAACAAATCATTGTAAATTATAAAATAACGTAAGTAAAATATCGTATGAAAAATGTTATCTGTTATTTTATTTGAAATAAAAACGTTCCGTGCAATTTTGAAATGCAGGTTAATAAAATTTATATTAAAACGTATTTCGCAATGGGAAACATCCTCTCAGTACAATTTTCTTTCTTTTAACAGTGTTAGCTAAATGTAAGTGACGGGTGAGCTTATTCAATAAAGTTGCGGTAAAAGCAAAAGTTAAAAATCTTTAAAGTCGCATTTGTGTAGTATGCAGTATGTAGTATATTCTTGTTGGCCATGGCTAATATAAATAGAGTAAATAAAGTCCACCGGAAGAACAGAGCAAACGGAAACCAAAACAAGCTCACTTCGGGTTGAGCATTAAAATGGCACTGATTACGAAATTATATGTAAATATTCTCAATGCTATTTGCTCGAATCGTAGAAGCAAAAATAATTATTTTGAAAAAAAGGAAAATAAATCCAATCTAAGGAGCACTCATTAAAAAGTGAACTTTAAATCAAATCTGCTCGCCTTTTTCTGTCTCGTGCTCCTTCCCCTTTCTATCTGGGATCTAACCCCAACTCGCACATGATTACTCACATGTCAGCAGAAAAAGAAGATTTATTACCAAGAAACCTAAAACCAAATGTTTGCCATTTCTCTTTGTTTTGGTTACCTTTTGTTTCTACCTTTTGTTTGGGTACCTATACCTTTTTATACCCGTTACTCGTAGAGTAAAAGGGTATATTGTATTCGTGCAAAAGTATGTAACAGGTAGAAGGAAGCGTTTCCGACCCTATAAAGTATATATATTCTTGTTCAGGATCACTAGCCGAGTCGATCTAGCCATGTCCGTCTGTCCGTCTGTCCGTCTGTCCGTCTGTCTGTCCGTCTGTCTGTCTGTCCGTATGAACGCTGAGATCTCGGAAACTATAAAAGCTAGAAGATTGGCATTTTGCATGTAGATTTTAGGAGTTCCTACGCAGCGCAAGTTTGTTTCAAAATGGTGCCACGCCCCCTCTGACGCCCACAAGTCACAAGCTGTGGCCACAGTTTTGATGCTATTATGAAATTTTTTTGATATGTATTTGTTTCGTCAATACCTATCGATTGGCCAAATAAAAGTTTGCCACGCCCACTCTAACGCCCAAAAACCCATTAAACGCTTAAGCCTGGCTAGCGCCTACATTTCCGCCTTTCATGGCACAATAGCGCCATCTAACGGATGACTTTGGAACAGCTGGCCAAGGTGCTCAACAAAGTCAACGTTTATTCTCGATAAGGATTTCTATTAGAGGAAATTGCGATGGCTTTCATTTGTCAATACCGAACTATAAATCAAATCAAGTTAGCCAAATTGGAGGTGTTCCCTGGGTACCGATTTTAACATAAAAATCGGGAGCTAATTCGAGCGGCGAAAAACATAGAAGAAGGCATATTTATATTAAGTTGTTTAGCTGAGTAACGGGTATCTAATAGTTGAGGCACTCGACTATAGCGTTCTCTCTTGTTTTCATTTGTGCTTTACTGAGGTTTTCGGTTTCTCGTCGGGAAATTAAACTATTAAGCTTTTTTGCTACCGCTGCTGCGGATGTGCGTAAAGTTTTAATGAAACATAAAGGACATGCCGAAATTATGCCGGCCTAAGGTTCAGGCCTGCTATCAGACCAGCTGTCATTAAGATGGAGCGAAAGTCATTTCTGTGTGGTCCGTAGACAAATTCAGCCAGATAAGTGGAACGGCCGTAAAAGTTTAGTGGTCCGAACAAACATAAACTGCCGCTGATTACCTGAAGGTAATTTTGTTGTTTCTCACTCTTCTGCATCTGAGGTGTTTAAGCCAAGTTCGAGGATCTGTCAGCAACAGGCATTGAAGTTATGCCACTTTGGGCTCAAGTGTTAGTCATTAACATTGCAGAAAGATAGTATATGAGGAAGGGTGGCTTACATTTCAAGGGCTTTGCCAATGCCTGAGGTTAACCGCAAATTAGAACGCTCTTTAATGGCTTACACTAACGAAAAATAAGACATTTTTATAAATAGAGAAAAGCCCAGCTGTTCATAATCAATAAAATTGTTGATTACCCACTAAAATTATATTTATTTTCTATAACCTTTTTTACTTTTCTCCTCTCAAATTGGTTCATTTAACTCATTGTTTTTGTTCCGCTGATTTTGTATGTACATCGCTTGTTTTCATTGAATTTATTTCCGTACCATGTTTATCTAAAATTCCAGTTCATTCAGAAAACAATTAGAGATGTACAAAAGCATTTTATATTGATGGATAAATTGGAATCTCTCATATGGCAATTGATCAGCGCACTTACTACACACATAAAAAGACTCCATCAACACAATCCATATTTTGTTCGACAATCAAATAGTTTAAATATTTTGACCACTCCGTCATTGTCTTTATGCTTAGTTTAGCGTGCGGCAGCCAAAATAAATAAATCCAGCCAAAGTATAGGCATTAGTCTTTTTCCGGAGCCGATGCTATTCTATTTATTAGGTCATATTTAGATTTATAGATTTTCTACAGGCCAACCAGAAACTTAAAATAGCCGAATCGCGTCCTGCATGCATTTAAATTCAGTCATTATTTCTTCTTGTCTTATAAATTAATTCTACCTTACGCTCTGACTATATATTCAATGTTGTCTGTTCTCCGCATGGCAAAAAATATACTACCTGAAGCAGCTCTTATGCTTTGAACAAGATACAATGAAATCCCTACACAACATAAAAACAAATTTAGAGCATATTTTCTTTGGATTATTCTCAAAAATTCTAGCTCTTCAAAATTGGCTTAAGCAAAAAATTTGTGTTTAGTTCTGAAATGACTAAATACAACAAGTTCTCCAGGTCTCTGATATTTACTCGATCAATAAACTGACGTCCGTAATTAATCGTTTTGCCCGTTGACTTTGAGCAATTGTTGAAACATTCTCATGCCAAACGGGCATTTGAAAAATCTCTCCTTCCTTTCTGCTTTATCATTTAATTGGCTGCTGAGTAAATTGTTAACGAGCATTCAAGTATCAACAATCAATAAATATTATTCAGTAAGAGCGACCTCTCAGCAATTTTACATGATTTGTCATTTGCCCGAACGCATTTATTCAGCATCCCCATTGTACTCATTTTGCATATATTTAAATTTATTTCCCATTACATTTTGCTGTGCTTCCGCTTGACCATCACAAATATATTTAATTTTATTTAACTTTTTACGCGCACATATTATTTTGGTTGGATCTGTGCAAATATGCAAAATGATTGACAGCACAATTAAGACGCAGCGGACGAGTGTTACCTGAGTAGAAAAGGGGGCAAATGGAAGCGGGCACGTGTCTAAGCTGCAACCTTATATGGCTGCCACAGTTTATTTTTTTCTTTCGTATTAAACAAAAAAACCAACACAAAGCGCGTCGCAGAACATGTGTAACATTTGAAAAAAGGGGCTTAATCTAATAGGAAGTATAAGTTACAAAAGGTAACCAAGGTGCGTAAAGCATCTCTTTGCAATTAATAGATCTGACTTTACATTTTCAATTTTAATTAGACATTCTCAAATATATGCCACATGGGTATATATTTCCATTTTATTTGTATATTTAAAAGAATAATATTATTCAGAAAGAAGGATAGGAGGCTAAAGTGTATGTAGTGTGGCTTAATTCGTCAGTAGTACTATAGAATTGGAAAGGTAACATGTCCGTCTTACGATAGATAAATTTAGAATTTAATCAGAGAAATCTTATGCAATAATTGTGCAGTCCCCTGTTCTCTCCACGTCAAGAGGACAGAAGTACTTATAGATGAGCCAGCGGGGTTAAAATACAATATGTTTTTATTAAAATTAAGAAGATCAAAAACATTTAGTGCCTTCCATTCGTATTCATAGTCAGATGAAATAATGTATAATAATCATAAATTGAAAAAAATCGGGTTGATGCCACCCCAAAGCACATAAAATGCCTTTGCATTTCTGGTCAAATGTTTCAAATTATCCGTCACTCCAAAACGGAGCATTAAATATAAACTGAAAGTAAAAGCGAACTCCCAGCAAATGTGCGGCAATGGGTGCCAACAACAGCAAGCCGCAGACGGTGCAGATGGCCAATCCGATGGCATTTGAGATTACTCGAGATGTGGTGGAAAGAATTGATCAGGCCACGGCCAAAAACAGTAAATTGGGTTCCACACTCTGCGAGAAATGTAAGCAGAAGCCCAAATTAGGGTCAGGTTCCGACGTTCCCAACACGATGCAACACAATCCAAGGGAAGTTCAGGACATGCAGCCAGTTCCAGTGGCCAAGTCCTGGAAAAAGCGCTCCATGGAGGTCGAGGAAACGGAGTTCGGAAGATCCTTGCAGCGGGTTCAGGAGCTCTTTGGTAAGCCCGTGAAATGGGCAAAGGAGTGTGAGGGCGAGATCGGAAAGTTCGAGGAGGAACTGATTCACTGCTATCAACGGTACCCCAACGAACCCCTGCAGTGCTCTAATTTGGCCAGACGGTATCACCGATTCGTGTTTGCCAGACAGAATGCCGAAATATCCAAAATAAAGGTGGATCCAGAGGGCTCCGGTGAACCCAGGACTTCTAGGTCATCCAAAAATACGGCGAAACCACTTTAAATCCACACAAAAATAATTTATTTTAAAGCCTGACGCGATCTTGAATCTGTCTATCTATATCAATTATTTTCCATGAGCTCAAGAAACACCAAGCTAATGTATTCAATTATGTCTAATCGCCGGAATTCGAAATAAAATATAATTATATTTACCGAACACAATTCAGCAGCAATTAGTTGTTCAAACGTTTTATTTGGCTTATTTTGTTCTTCTATAAGCCTTGGCTGATTGCCAGCAAACAAGAGTCTTCAAACAAATGAATGACAACATGAAAAGCACGAAAGCCAGAAAGTGAAACATGCATAAATAAAAAACAAACACGTCCCGAATGCTCCTTCACCCGCGCACATGCCCATCCTCCTCCTGTATATTTGTTCGTAGATAACTACTTCTCAGCACAACGAGACGTATGCGCGATATGTCGCTCGCAGCTTTTCATACCTGCCTGCCTTCCATTATAAACGCATCGCAGGTGAAAATGCTCTGCTAAGTGAGTGGCCAAAGTGGGAGTGAAAGGCAGGGCTTGGTTTTGGGACAGGTAGGTCTTTTGGTAAAGGAAAAACCAACACAAGACTTACACGGTCTTGGGGCTCTACGGCTGCCTTGAACTACTTTGCGCCACAATGTCTAGCTCAATGTGCATTAGTGGAACTTACACTTGCCATCCAAGCAAATGACATGGCTAGGGGCAACATACATCAACACATAGGGTTACACTACTAGAGTTATAACCAAATTCATTTTCATACAAATAAATATCGAAAGTAATTCTAATAAAAATCAAATTTTAAAGGTGTGCTTAAAATAAAAATAATAATATACAAATAAAATATATATAATAATAAAAAAATTACAAACTTTTTTTATTAAAATTTTTCTAAAATAAGATTTTTAAAATCATTTTTAATTTTCCTAGAGAAGGGTACAAATTAAGAAAAGTGTTTACCTTTACCCTATATTAGGAGATACAAATTAACATTTTTAAAGTTGATTAACACATAGTTTAGATTGCAATTCAGGGAACTGATGACGATATAAATATATTGCAAATAATTGACATATAATATTACAAATATTATTAAATTTTTTTTTTAAGTGTTCCAGAATTCAAGCTGCAAAGAGCACTTTTTAGTAGAAAAACATTCCACATGCAACGGAAGGCCTTAAATCATATCCCCACTTATTTTTCTTTTAGATATTTGTTTTTAGCAATGCTCACGTTGTAATGCGGTTCCACATGTTCAGCCATAAATCTGCACAACAAATGTTTCCACAGGCCAGACCAGAAAGAGAAAACTTGCCAAATGTCAGAAGTCTTTGTTTCCATGGGAAATGGGATTTTAACATTGAGTTAGTCTCGCACCCAAAGCCAACATAAAGTTTTTGCAATTATTTATGCAAATTCAATTAATGCTATGAGCCATCACATTTATACAAAACTAAGTGGCTGCTAGGTCAAGTGCATTAGATATAAGCGCCCAATGTCAGAATCTCTGGTGATATCTGGCAATATCTGATGCGTTTTCGATTGAGCCATTCGATTACCTATCCAAATTGTAGAGAGCTGTCAATAAGCTGATGCAATTTTTATGTTCACCATAGATGAAATAAGAAAGTACGCTTAAATCGACTATGTCGATACTCAATGACCTTCAAAATATGGTGCGAACTGAACGGAAAGACTACAAAAATTATTCAAATTTTTAGAGCTTTTGAAAGTTTTTACATTTATTTCTACGAATTTCCCCAATTCTTATTTATCTATCCTATCTTATCTTATGATTTTAGCCTGTTAACTTCTATTGTCACAAGTGACATCAGTTTGATTAAAGAAATTAAATTTGTTTTATCTTTATCTAACGTTCCAAAAAAATATGACAAATGTTAGCTTTATTTTATTTTTAGTTGCTAAATCTACGAACAAAACCGGATTTTCATACCCGCCCTTCAAAAGAATAAAAATGCAAAAAACTGGGCAGCACCACAGTTCAATGCACGTTGCATTTACGTATGGCTTATTTGTCTCGGTTTCGCGTTCATTTGTTTCGGTGTGCAACGTGCCTAGAATACTTGAATCAGACTAAGAGAAAAACGAATATTTTTGAAGTTAGTGCACTCTTCTATGTAGTTCATTTACATTTTGGGCCAGTCAGATTAATGACCAGACATATATCTCCCAGTATATATTCGTGGAAGGGGACAATAAGGTCGTATTCTTCACTGCTCTATATCTAATAACTGGCATTGCCATTAAAGCGTGCAAGTTATTAGAAAAATGCGTGAGAGGCAGACTGGCCACAAAAAATACCCGAAATACCGCAAAAATGTAATAAACGAACTTTTATTGATGCGCACTTCCGCAAACAACCGCAAAAAACAAGGCGACAATAGCAACAAGGGAAGCTATGGGTTCGAGCAATAGCACAACGATAAAAACTCATAGCTAACTCCAAGGCGGCAGTTAAAATACTCTTTAATAAAATTGTACAATAAAAAATTTAAAAATGTTGTTAATTTTAAAAAATGTTGAAATGTTCCCATTCTTTTTATAATTCCCGTTGGTCAAATAGACAGGCTAGCAGGCGTACTGTTGATATAAAATATTCCTTGACGCAGAATAATCTACAAATAATTATTACTCTAGCTTACACAGAAATTGTCTAAACCACTCATTGTATTTTTTGTAGCTCAGAAAAATGGATTATGATATAAAATCGTTTTCTTCTTTCCTTAATTTTAATAATTAGAAACATGTGGGTTAAAGAATAATCAATGATTTGATGAATAAGTACTATATATACATTTTACATAGTTTGGATGAATTTTTTTTTAACCATATTGATTGATCTGAATATCTCAGTATCGGAATAAAAGCCAACTGCCAGATGGAAAAACTAGATAAAACGTATATTTAAAAGTTAAACATGTAGAAAAAAAATAAATAATTAAGAAAAACGTTTAAATGTGTGCAAGAATCACTTCTTTGTTAACATACCCAACGAGAGTAGCCTACGTAATTTGAACAAAAACATTTATAAAACACTTTTGGCCATTTCTCTTCATTAACTGCATGCCAGGCGAGAACAGTGGTACAAAGGGTCCACCAACCCCTCCCGGAACCCATCCCTACTCTTTTTCCCCTATTACACCAAAAGAAATTATGTACAATAATTTTCGAAAGTATAGACCGGCAAATATTTATAACCGTGACTATCGGGGTTCTTACGCGTTTCTCTTATCATTTTGTTAGTCAAACTACCTTAGCTCCTAAAACACCCTTAGAGCATCTTGGTGCTAACTGCCTAATTAAAGAAAAAAATTCTATTTTTTTGTGGGCAAGCATTTTTTTAAGTGTATTTTGATTATTACCGTGACACATTGCATGATAGATTAAACTTTACGAATAACTGGTCCAAATATTGTGCTGATATCTTACAGAAATGTTTGAAAAAAATTTTAAAAACGACTGCCTGAAACAAAAATAAATTACTTTTTTTTATATACAAAATAAATAAATATCAAACAGGCAATATATCAAGGCCTAGGATATGGACACCTAGACATTAAGTTCGGTTTAGATTTTAAGACTGGTTTATATAAAATCTACTAAAGGGAACATGTTCTGGTACCAAAGACCGATATATATATTGGTCTTTGCTGGTACATTGAATAAAATAAACTTTTATTTTGTCTTAAAAGCACGTATTTTTATTTAATTTAAATGAAAAAACTTTTTAAAATTAAGTGCCAATTTCTCTTCATGCAATCTCTTCTCTATTTATTTTATTTAAAAGGGTGAGTTATAAATGGCCAAAAAGCTAAAGCTTTAAAAAGTTCTCTTGCCACATTTTGGTTGGCCACTTGATTGTCGGACAGGAAGTAATTGATGACAAGAAATGGGAAGTCGGAGACGCTTTTGACAAATCACAAAACGCAGAACATCTTGCAATTAATTCTTGTCTTCAAGTGTTACAGCTACTGTAAGTAATATTCATGAATCATATTTTCAAGAGCTCAAGTTTTCTGTTACGGCAGCAAAGTCAAAATGTAATTCATACGATACGGCTGCTTGAATATTGCCGGCCAGTAAAAATTACGACTCGTAAAATAAGTAAGCATTAAATGTTGTCTATAAATGAAGTGAAATTTAAACGAAAAAAATTCTAAGATATGAAAAAATGAAAAATGCAACGCTCCGTTAATAATTAATTGAATAATGAACCGCAAATTAAGCCACACACGAGTGATGACAGCAGCAACCACAGCAACCATGGATAATGACACTAGCAAAACAAAAATAATGTTAACACAGTTGGTTACTCAGTCGGAGAAATACATAAGATAGGGCCTAAGCTGCTTGACACAGATCAACTGGAAAAGTTTTATTTCACTCTTAATCGATACTATGCACATCACTCGACCGATAAGACCTCAAACAAATATTGAATTTCAAGCAAATATTATTTTTCCTGGCTTGTCTATTTATACCCGTTACTCGTAGAGTAAAAGGGTATATTGTATTCGTGCAAAAGTATGTAACAGGTAGAAGGAAGCGTTTCCGACCCTATAAAGTATATATATTCTTGTTCAGGATCACTAGCCGAGTCGATCTAGCCATGTCCGTCTGTCCGTCTGTCCGTCTCTCCGTCTGTCTGTCTGTCCGTATGAACGCTGAGATCTCGGAAACTATAAAAGCTAGAAGATTGGCATTTTGCATGTAGATTTTAGGAGTTCCTACGCAGCGCAAGTTTGTTTCAAAATGGTGCCACGCCCCCTCTGACGCCCACAAGCCACAAGCTTTGGCCACAGTTTTGATGCTATTATGGAATTTTTTTTGATATATATTTGTTTCGTCAATACCTATCGAATGGCCTAATGAAAGTTTGCCACGCCCACTCTAACGCCCAAAAACCCATTAAACGCTTAAGCCTGGTAAGCGCCTACATTTCTGCCTTTCATGGCCCGCAATAGTGCAATAGCGCCATCTAACGGATGACTTTGGAACAACTGGCCAAGGTGCTCAACAGAGTCAACGTTAATTCTCGATAAGGATTTCTATTAAAGGAAATTGCGATGGTTTTCATTTGTCAATTCCGATCTATATCCTTAGAACTATGCAAATCAAATCAAGTTAGCCAAACTGGAGGTGTTCCCTGGGTACCGATTTTAACATAAAAATCGGGAGCTAATTCGAGCGGCGAAAAAGATACAAGAAGGCATATTTATATTAGTTGTTTAGCTGAGTAACGGGTATTTAATAGTCGAGGCACTCGACTATAGCGTTCTCTCTTGTTTTATTTTGTTTTCTCACTTACTTTTGCAGTGTTTGTTGTAGTCATGAACCAACGAAGTTTGTTGTTTTAAAAGTTTTTCCACACAACTGCCTGCCGCCACGAATCTCTTTTCTACGACGGTAACAATCTCTCATTAAAATGAGGTGAAAAATTAAGTAAAATCTTCCCGTATCAAATATAGTATCATTAGTAAGAAGATAAACAACATGTAATAACTCAAGGTCACAAAAAAACTATTTAAAGTATGCAGAAGTGCTGTTCTGAGCCTAAGAAGTTGAGAAGATTTAAGGTTTTTAAAATAACATTCAAAATTATCGCAACATTAAAACTTCTATTGGTACGAAATAATATTTTTCTTATTCAATAAAATACTTAAATATGGTTTTAAGCCGAGACGTTCTTACTTAAAATCACTTGAAAATTACTGACAGACTTACAAATATACTGAAACACTAAAAGCCCTACCGAATACTCGATTTTATTTGTCAAAATGTCAAATCAGTTATTTAATTTAAAATTACCTAGCTAATTAATAAGCATATTAAAATCGAGGTACTCTACTGTAGTGTTTTTCCTTTTTTTAGTCCGGACTTCGTTTGTTATATGTGATATAACAAGAAAGGAAAGCTAACTTCGGTCGGAGCCGAAGTTGAAATACCCTTGCAGAATTTTCCAAAATTATTCATATGATACATTCTTAACACTCATAAAAATCCCAACTTCCTAACTTAACAAACACCAAAGTTATGGCATTTCCGATCAATCAGTTATATGGCGGCTATAGGATATAGTCAGCCGATCCTTATGAAATTTGGTAGGTCGAATTAGTTAGACAAATATAAAACCCGTAGAAAAACACTAAAGTTATGGCATTTCCGATCAATCAGTTATATGGCAACTATAAGATATAGTCGGCCGATCTTGATGAAATTTGGTAGGTCAGATTTATTGGCCAAATATAAAACCCATAGAAAATCCCAACTTCCTAACTTAACAAACACCAGTTGCGGCATTTCCGATCAATCAGGTATATGGCAGCTATAGGATATAGTCGGCCGATCCCGGCCGTTCCGACTTATATACTGCGCGCAAAGGAAAGAAGGGTGTGTGCAAAGTTTCAATTCGATATCTTTAAAACTGAGAGACTAGTTCGCGTAGAAACAGACAGACGGACATGCTTATATCAACTCAGGAGGTGATCCTGATCAAGAATATATATATATAGGGTCGGAGATGTCTCCTTCACTGCGTTGCACACTTTTGACCAAAATTATAATACCCTCTGCAAGGGTATAAAAATAACGAGGCTGCTAAAATAAAAATATACTTTGGTGTTCATTATAACTTATACATTTTCCATTTTTAATCCCAACTAATTTACCTAGAAGTTTGCTTTTAACAACCGACTTAACTTCTGTTTAAAAAATTTCAGGGACTGAAACCGATTGGAATACCGGTTCCGATTCCGGTTTCGGTTCCTATAAAAATCTGTTAGCGGTTCCGGTTCCAATTTCGGTTCCTAAGAAAAATCGCAAAACGATTCCGGTTTCGGTACCGGTTCCTAAAAAATATTACTAATCGGTTCCGGTTCCAGTATCGGTTCCATTTTTTTTAATGAATAATCGTGTAGAAAAGTAATTGCGACAACATATGTATATATCAAAAAAAGAATATCGGTTTCGGTTCCGGTTTCGGTTCCACAGTATACCAAATAATCGGTTCCGGTTCCAATTCCGGTTCCATCGAAAATTAAAATTTCGGTTTCGTTCCGATTCCGGTTCCGTAAAAAGGAAACGGTTCCGGTTCCTGTTTCGGTACCGGTACCGGTTCTCTTCAGTCCCTGAAAAATTTATTCTCTTATGTAAAATTTGTAAAAAGTCTACTTATAATAAGTTTGTGTTTCAGTATTGGCCAAACCGTTAACAGTTAATTCAGCCTTCGAATCGAACCTGATCTTGGCATTGCTCTAAAGCTTTGCTTTTTAGGGAGACGGAGAACCACACTAGTACATATATTCATTTTACCTCACATTCCATCAACAAACAGAGACTTTAATTATTGCACTAGTTTGGCTCTCAGCTGCATAAATGTATCTTCTTCTGCACTTTCACCAACATTCACACCGAAACAAAGGCGTTGTGTGTGATTAAAGCGACTCCCCCTCAAACACAAGCCCCGACTTTAAATTGCAGCGACATCATTAAAGCTCCTCGTTACGAGGATATATGTACATGTACATACATATGTATGCTGCATCCACGTCGCCACTCAAATTAAGTCGGCAAAGTGCACTGTCAAAGCGCATTTCATATGCATAAGGGACCCCTCCCTTCCCTTCCGTCACCTTGCAGTGTTTATCTTTGTCATGTGTGTGGTTGGCCCACTTTTGGGGCCTTCTAGGGGCAAGCGCTACCCAGCGACAAATCCTATCGAATAATAACGCTTCACTGAAACGTCTGCTTGCACGATAAGCTTCTTTTTTGATTTAAAAATATGTTTAACTATATGGTAAAAAAACAATTTTGGGGCTTCGAAATACTGGGTAGTAAAAAAAACAATTTCCAAAATGTTAATATTTTCACAAACCCTGAGCAAGCTGAAATTCCACCTTAAAAGTTCAAACATATATTTATATAAGTCATTATTTCGCATTACAAATGTTTTTATTAAAGTCATATTTTTATTCATTTAATTTTATTTTTCTTAAAAATAAAAACAAATCAAATTTTAAAAAATATTTTTAAAGCTTTGCCCCACATTGAAAAAGATATTACTACGCTACGGGTCAGACGTATTTTTAGATCTGTTGCCATAAAAAGCACTTTTCGATGAAACACCTGGCAAAGATCATTCGATACTCAAGACTTGCAGTCAACTTCTTGAGATTAAGGAAATCTGATTATCCGAGAATTTGAGTCTAACTCCTTATGTTTGCTGTCCATCCAAAAAACCTCAACGAAAGTAAATCCTTCACCGATTTGACTTAAAGACTCAGCAGCTTAAGTAAGGGGTTACTTTCTTAATCCAAAAAACTTTTGGCACTCTTAGTTGATCAAAGCCATTGTGCTGTACAACTCCTTGAAAGTTGGAAAGCAAACTACTAAAATATTACAGCTTTATAAAATGCTATCAATCAAAATTGATTACGAAAAAATCTTTGTCATGCATTACACAGTATAGAGATAATTCTGTCTGAATATTTTTATAATATAATTTTATATAATAGCGCTCCATTGTAGTATATGCAAACATGGGCTCTTACAATACCGTCCTCGCGTTTTCATAACTATCATTAATCAGTTTAATATTTATACGCGTTTCTTGTGCCTGGTTTACTTGGCATACAGAACATCAAATCGTGAGGCTCACATTTTGGCATTTGCTCTTGCATTGACGAACCAATTTGCTAACAATTTTTTAACAAAAATTTGGGAACATAATTTAAATTTATCTTTGGTTCGCATAGAGTGAACGGCATGCAGCTGCCCGACCGCAGTGCTTGCATAAATCTTTTGGGTCTGCAGTATTTTTAATTAACTTTTTACCCGGGTGCATGTATGTGTGAACGAGGCTCATGATCAGTGGCGACAACAAATTTGGGCCGCCAATGAAAACAAAAAACCAAAAAAAAAGAAAGTGGGGACCACATTTTAGAAGCTCGCGGTTGACGGCTGAATTTGGCACTGACACAATCACAAAAGCCGCATTCAAGGTTTTTGGAGCGGGGAGGGGAGTGGGCGGATGTTTGGCGGAAGGTCAAAGGGAGACCCATGAGCGTGGGACCCTTTGTTGGCCGCGCCATTTAAAGCGAATTCAAATCGAGTCGCCAGCTCTTGTTGACACTGCCATCGTCACAGGCATCAGCATCGGCGTTATCGACATCGACATCATCATCATCATCATCTGATGCATCCCATCGAGCTCAACTCTTCAGCTGTCATCTATTGACAGCAGCGCACAAACACGTATTGGAGAATATGCCAGCTATATTCTCCCTTTTGTTCATGCCGCTGATGAAGACTTTCTGTGAAATGGCCACGCGGGAAATTCCCATAATTGGCCTAACATCCATTTCGTTATATTAGTTTCACGAAAAATACGACCTTTTTGAAGGTGATGCAATATTTTTTATTCCACTAAATAACATTTTCTTCTATTTAAGCTTTGCCGATAAAAAGAAAAATTCCATTACATTTATTTTTAAAATTTAGGTTATCAAAAATATGTTTGTTCCATATTCTAACATGTTGAATACGTTTAATGCAAAAGTATTTGCAATTTTTTTTAAAAGGAAAATATAATGTTGCAAAACAATTCTGTCATTGGATGAGGAACTACATCTTACCCTTTTTTCTTATTATTTGTATTATATTCTGGACTATTGCTATTCATGAAGAATTTAAAAAACTTATTATTGCAACACAAATTTTTAAAACTGCAATTTTTCAGTTTTGATGACAATCTTTTTTATTAATTTTATTTCTGGCTCATTCATTTTTAGATCACCAAAATCTTTCAGAAAAGTAAACGTTAATTAAAAGAAAATATTTTATCTTACATTAACGTAACAAACTTTATAACCAACTTCGGTTTCGCACTACCCCACAGTTGAGCACAGCATTTTATTTAAAACAAAATTCATAGATTCAAAAGACTGGAATGACAGATATATAGCATTCCTATTAACTCATTCGTCTTTAATAAAACGAAATATATTACTCCAAAAAGGGGGCAACAATATAAAATTTGAAAAAATCAGCCGGAAATACAAAAAATTGCTTTAAAACCAGGACATTTATCATATTTGACCCGATGTTTTCTTCACTGCGTAATTCTATAATCTTCTTAATCTTCCTTTATATGCCTTTAAAATATATACATACTTCAGTAAAAAAAAGTTTTAGCGTTCTCTGTGAAGATAAAATATTATTATAATTATCCCTGTGACACGCTCTCATTTTTTGAGTTCCAAAATTTGTGGATTTTATTTTATGTAGACGGTATTGTGAACTTTCAGGTTCAACATCAAGTCTTTTTATTTAAAGTGTAATTATAAAATATATTTCTATATCAGCAACACCAGGGAAGTCGATCTAGCCTTGTCCGTCTATTCGATTCTACGCAAGCTTCTCTCTCGACAATATCTTATAGAATCAAGAAACTATCTAAAAAATGTACTTAAAATTGGACATTGCTTTATTGTTTTAAAAATTTTTTCATGAACATAAATATCGAATTTTATGGAATATTATAATTTTGCTATAACGGCAATTTTAAATAAATATTCGGAAGTTTGTTTCCTTTCTTTGTATACAAAAGTAACTAAACATGTTAATCAAATTTAGAGTACCCAACTGGCTGTAAATAACCAACATTTCCCATTTTTTTGTTGCAGGCAATTACTTTGCACTCAACAACAGCGACTTCTGCGAGTCGTTGCTGTCGTGGAGGGAGCCGCACAGCTTTAGAATGAAATGGAGATGCAAAGCTACTCTGGTCATGGACCAACGACAGCAGCAACTACAACAGCAACACAACCAACAGCAACAGCAACTGCAGCAGACACAGCAGCAACATTCGTCCAGCGACACTTCAATTGTCGACTGGAAGAGACGGCTTGGCCTGAGGTCTGGCGGCCGTTTATTAACTGCGAAAGCAGCAACACGAGCAGCAACACAAGCAACACCAGCAGCAACAGCAACCACATCCTGCCCACCAGCAACATCCTCATCAACGGCAGCAACAACACATTCCAGTGTGCTCGGCAAACATTCGATAAAGCGGAGCAGACGGCATCCTATAGATGCGGTGGGGAGAGTCCATTGTCTGAAAGCTGCACGTTGAGGCTGAAGGCGCGACTGTTGCAAGTGCCATACGAGGCGTATGAGCAATTTCGACTGTCAATCAACGAGGCCCTCAGTGATAATGCGAGTGATACACTCAGTGATAGGTCGAGCTGCGAGAACGGAGAGGATGTATTGCAATGTGAGCTGGGGCAGCCTCAGGAACCATTCCTCTGTCATTTGCAGCAGCAAGGCAGAAGGAAGCCATTTCGGCAGCTAGAGGGTGCGGAGGAGCCCCCTTCAAACGATAGCCTACTGGAGGCGTATCAAATCGAGCTGACCGACGGCCTTTGGTCCTTCCTAAACCTAAGCGAGCTAATGGACCCCGGCAACGAAACCTTTGGCATTTTGAATGGCACCAGCACCAGCTTGGACATGGTTCTGTCCAACTACACAGCACTGACCACAACGACAGTGGCCTCCACCGCAGCCACATCAGCCGATATAGGGGTTACCAGGAGCTTTCTGGACTACAGTCCGCACGGATACGATTGGCTATTCCTGTTCGTGGTCTTCTTCATATTTGCAGGGGGCTTGGGCAACATCCTCGTCTGCCTGGCGGTTGCTTTGGATCGGAAGCTGCAGAATGTCACCAACTACTTCCTGTTTTCACTGGCAATAGCCGATTTGCTGGTTAGTCTGTTCGTGATGCCCATGGGAGCTATACCAGCTTTTTTAGGTAAGTGACTCTTAAAGCCCAACAAAGCTTTAAAAAAATCCGAGTTAACGTGTACATTTTAGTAACAGTATTTACAACAGCACCAAGTTATAGATCTCATCACAATTTAAAAACAAAGAGCACGAAATATATCCCTTTAAAATACATTAAGTAGCTCTTATTTCGACTTCCTTTAAGCAAACTTTTTATCTTTCACTTGGATTCTTTGAGTGTACTTCAGCAATCAAGTGGCAATGCAAGTCAGCGACTAATGCATTTGCACATGAATTATTTCGACGCCATTTCCTCCACCCTATGCTCATCTCCAGCCGGCTGCCACGCCCCCTTCCGCCTTGCCCATTGTCATGAGTTGTTAGCCTCGTTGTCTGCTTCCGCTTTGGCTCAATTACACTCAGAGCACAATGCAGTAGTGCTGCACTGAGAAAAATAACGAAAAATTACGTTTCTAAAAAAATAATTGAGTTACCATGATTGCATTCTCGATCGAACAAAGCTCAAGTTAAGTGTGATTTATTTCTCAATTTCTTTGTACACCGACGGTATTTACAGACCAAAATGTTTGAAAACACTTACTTGACTTTGCTCATATGTATATATACTTTTTCTCCGTGTAACAAAATCCAAAGTTTCAGAAGCAACAAACGAGTATGACAAACGCGTGACTCTGCTTGTTGATGTTTGAATAAGGATTTTTTCGTTCTCGTTTTATACCCCTTACTCTAATATAAGCTTTCTGTATTCGGGAAGCAGTCCCATAGATATAAAGTGCATTTTCAGCATCAAGAGTCGTGTTGAAAAAAAGTCCGTCCAAAGAATTGCCAAGACCGAAAAATTGCGAAACTCAGAAGTACCCATATTGTACTGAAACAGAACTTTTATGCTTGTGGCTTATCCCGATTTTAAAGCCTTTCTGATGAAACTTTTCCATAAGTCTTAATTCTATTGCATGTTGTCATTTAGCTGCCACAAGAACATTTTAATTTTTTACAGATCAGGCGACTGCATTATAAAGCTGCCGTTAAAATTATTTAAGCCGTTTATAGAATAATTCATTTTATTGAGATGTATGAGTAATTTTCTTTTTAATATATACATTTTCCTAATTGGTTCAATAAATGGAGCTATTGGATATCGCGAGAAAGGATTACTTTTTTGGAGTGACTCACTATAAAATTGAATAATGTTTGTGATTTAAAAATCTTTAAAATGAAAAAAAAATAAGAATCATCCCATTGCTCTCAAAATATGTAAAAGCTTTCATATTGATGTAGCCCCTCTAATTTGCATATAACACTGACACTGATAAGCCCCAAAATAAGGTTCGACCCACCCATCACATTTTTTAACGTGGCCAAAAGTGAGTTCAACGTAGTGAAAACAGATCAAACGTTCGCATAAATTAAGGGTGCATTCATCATTGTATGTGGATCCTATGTTATACCTGGAACTGAGCACATTAGCAACATCGGTGTTAATTTTATTTAAAGACATATAAGTTTATGGCAAATTCCTTTAAAATTAAAATTAATTAACAAGGCCGGCAAAAACATCATATATAGCAGGACAATCTTTTCAAACTGGTGCAACTGATTTAAGCTATAATAAAAGTTAATATAAGCTATTTTTTTAATCCAGATCTCCACGTTCGACTATACTATTGTTGCTGATGCAGGCATTAAGTAAGGTAGTACTTTGTTTTAGAAAAGGTGCACAATAATGATTTTCTTTCAATATGTTATTAAATTGTGCCCAAATAATGTTTAAAAGTTAAGTAAATATTAATAATTAATATCAAGAAAGGAAGCAAACTTCGGATGGACTACGACTACTAATACTATGCCTATATTACTAAAAACAATCAAGCTATGTTGATTTGCGCTACATTTTGCCATCGTTTCTATGGCAGCTTGATGACATGGTCCGAGTTTGACAAAACTTAAAGCGTAATTCTGATATAGTAAATAATAACTATGTCTCAAAGGAATATTTTGATATTTTTGAAATAGAAACACAGAAAAAATAAAATTCAATATAATTTGAATTTTTTTTTAATATTTTGATTTTCTTATGGAAGCTATTTGATATAGATGTCTGATTTTAATTTATTGCAAGCCGTATTGCGACAAAAGCTTCATTATTTTTAGTAATATAGGCTTAAAGATCGAAATTTACTCGTTTTGTAATAACTGCAAGGGTATATAGACTTCGGCATGCCGAAGTTTCCTTCCTTTCTTGTTGTTTTTAGTAATATAGGCATAAAAGTCGAAATGTAGTCGTTTTGTAATATTTTAAATTCGCCTTGCCGAAGTTTGCTTCCTTTCTTGTTTTATTTTGCGTATACTTATTCCGACCTATTTGAAGCCCATTCGCTGTTTCAGGTCTGAGGGAAGGGTCTGTTTTTCCGCTTGTGTGTGTTTTTTTTTGTGTAAGTGCTGTGTTGAAAAGTCGACGAAAACTGTAAACTAAATATAACTAAAAGCCCTAAGTGTGGTTTTAGCTCAGACGGCAACAATAACAAAAACAGCGACTCGAGCCTTTGCCAACAATTAATCCAAAAAGGGGGCCAGTTGGTCTTTAATTTACTTTAGTTTATATAAACATTGGTTATTGTTCGGTCAGGGCAGTGTGTTTGTTCCCACACTCAAAGCGCTTGGATTTTACGCCAACTTTAAAACAGATTTTTATAGCCGCATTTTCGTAGGACACTGCCATTAAAAATAGTGTAAGAACTTGTACTTCACAAAAGCTCAGCCTCAAAAACAAATTGAAGCTGTCATTTGACTTGCTTAAAATTTGAATATTTTATTTGCAATTATATAGTTTAGCATTTGAAGGGAAAGGTAAATTTTCATTTTTAGATGCGTTTACGAGGGAACAAGAGTTCCCAAGCTGTGTACGTTAGGTTTATATGTATATATAGGTTTATATATATAAAATTTCTAATTATTCCTACCGTTTTCAAACATTTAAAAAACATATATGGTTGATTAACATTCTATAACTTCTCATATAAAGGTGTGACTTTTATGCGTAATTGATGCGATATTTCCCTAGTTAATGTTATAATCTATAATAATGTTATAGTGTATAACCAACACAATCTTATTTTATTGATTGAGTTCTTCGGCTACTATATTGACCGCAGCTGTATTTGTTTCTGCGTCTGCCACTTCAGTTTGCCAGCATGCTAAGCGCACCACATGGCGTATGCGTAATAAACATACTGACAACTTCCTCACACTTTTTCCGTCTGTGTGTGTCTGTGACAAGCATATAAAACTAAATACGACATGATGCTCACCCCCGATGGCAATGCCCCAACTCCTGTTTGACTGCCTTTGTTTGGCCAAAAGGACCCTCATGTGTCTGTCTCTGGCCAAGCAGCGTGTAAAAGCCCATCACACCCATCACACAGCACTCGAATATCCAACACCCAACGCATTTAAGCGCAATTTGTACTAATTAATACTGAATTCGACTCCCGACAGGGGGCAGCCATCGAGTTTTTGTAGTGGCTTTCACATTGAGAGCCCGAGTCCGTTGGAATGCCTGCCGTCTATTGATGTCAAGGTGAATGGGTCAGTCTAGTGTTAAGCAATTAACCCACAACACGAAATGAATCCAAATTAAAGGGACACTTCACCCACTTGTACGTATAATAAAAGAAGATTTGATGGATTAGGGAAACCAATAACCAAATATGTGTTTATGATTACAACCTTAAAGGGTCTTAAAAAGGGTCTTACGGTATAGATTTTATTTAGTATTAAATACATCTATTTGGGAAAAAATCTCAAAGCTTAAATAATAAATAATCCATAAAACGACCGTTTTCCGATTTCTGTGCGTATATGCTTATTTTTTTTTTTGCAGGTAGTCCTCTATATTATATAGCTCCCACAGAAACTATTGGGAATAAAAGGGAAATCAAATTATAACTTCCTTAATTCTTAAAATATATTCATAAACTATAGATATATTATCGTTAAACAATTTAAGAAATATGGTTTTGGTGTTATAAAAATTAGAAGACTTTATCATATACAGTGGCGTTTAAGTGTGAGTACAACTGTTGACTGTTGGCCCACAAAAAATAAAAATATTATTAGCAAAGCCAATGAAACCAAACTTGTTGTGTTTGATCTCTGTTTATTTATTTACAAATTCATATACAAAACACAACAACATCATTAATGTTTTTCGTAAAGAAATAGAAAAGAAAATCAACTCGCATGTTCTCAGCTCATTTCCAACTTTTTGCAAAAGCCAACTTTGTAAAACTTCAAAAACCCTTATTTCTAAAACACTTTTTGTTCTGTAAATTAATTAAATAATTTTAGAAGCTAAGATTAGCTAAACTAAACTCATTGAAGCTTATAAATTATGTTTTTCAGGTTATTGGCCACTTGGCTTTACCTGGTGCAACATTTATGTGACCTGCGACGTGCTGGCCTGCTCGTCGAGCATCCTGCACATGTGTTTCATAAGTTTGGGACGCTATCTGGGCATAAGGAATCCATTGGGATCGAGGCATCGATCTACAAAACGATTGGCTGGCATTAAGATTGCTATTGTCTGGGTGATGGCCATGATGGTATCCAGCTCGATAACAGTGCTGGGTAAATTTTAAGCAGTTGGGGAGGCTTGAAAGTTATTCATGTATTTATTTTTCACGTACTCAGGTCTGGTCAACGAGAAAAACATTATGCCCGAGCCCAATGTCTGTGTAATTAACAACCGAGCTTTCTTTGTTTTTGGGTCTCTGGTGGCTTTCTACATCCCCATGCTTATGATGGTCACCACATACGCTCTGACCATTCCCCTCCTCCGGAAGAAGGCCCGTTTTGCCGCCGAGCATCCGGAAAGTGAACTCTTTCGCAGGTAAGGGCTCTAGCGATTAAGATCCTTGACTAATTTCCTCATATTGTTGCATTTTGTTATTATTTAAAATAATCGGTTTAAGGCAACTAAATTAAAAGTGATAAAAATAAATAATTAAACTATTTCTGTTATAAAATTTTATATTTAAAACAAAGAATGAATTGATCTCTAATCTTTCCTAAAACCAATTTTTACTTTAAAATACAAATAGTAAAAAAAAAAAACTAACAGATTTTAAAATTATTTCCTCTATTTTCCCTCTCCGCACAATTATTCTCTGGGCGGCAACTAAATTTCCGTCACTGACTCAAGGGCTTAAATCGTTATTGGGCTTTCTCCTTTAAACACTGCTATTTCTGCCACTAATTGGCTTCCATAGGTCAATCGAAATTCGACCAAGCGCAAATTAGACATAACTCAATCAACCACCAATTCATCCAACCAATTCATTCAGCTTGCACTACACTCAAAAATATCAGCGGATCATTTCCATTATTTTCAAATATTATTTTTGAAAACAAATTTCAACAACTAAAAAATCCCGGAAACATCATAAGATTTGTTTAAAGCCTTAAAAATGATTTCTCGCACACTTCTAAGTAAAGGCCTTCCTAAAGAATTGAGCTATAATATAACCAAAATTAAAATTCTTTTCACTTTAAAATTAATCAAATCTCTTAGAAATATTAAACGATTCTGCCACAAATGCTAAAAGTTTTGCAAAAGTTTTCAAAAAATGTTTATCAAAAATGTACAAATATTTTTATTAAGAATTTTTATACCCTTGCAGAGGGTATTATAATTTTGGTCAAAAGTGTGCAACGCAGTGAAGGAGACATCTCCGACCCTATAAAGTATATATATTCTTGATCAGGATCACCTCCTGAGTTGATATAGCCATGTCCGTCTGTCCGTCTGTCTGTCCGTCTGTCTGTCCGTCTGTCTGTCCGTCTGTCTGTCCGTCTGTCTGTCCGTCTGTCTGTCCGTCTGTCTGTTTCTACGCGAACTAGTCTCTCAGTTTTAAAGCTATCGAATTGAAACTTTGCACACACCCTTCTTTCCTTTGCACGCAGTATATAAGTCGGAACGGCCGGGATCGGCCGACTATATCCTATAGCTGCCATATAACTGAACGATAGGAAATGCCATAACTCTGCTGTTTGTAAAGTTAGGAAGTTGGGATTTTCTATGGCTTCTTTATTTGGCCAATCAATTCGACCTACCAAATTTCATAAGGATCGGCCGACTATATCCTATAGCTCCCATATAACGATAGGAAATAGCATAACTTTGGTGTTTTTAGAGTTAGGAAGTTGGGATTTTCTATGGGTTTTATATTTGGCCAATCAATCCGACCTACCAAATTTTATAGGGATCGGCCGACTATATCCTATAGCTGCCATATAACTGAACGATTGAAAATGCCATAACTTTGGTGTTTTTAAAGTTAGAAAGTTGGGATTTTTTATGAGTGTTAAGAATGCATCATATGAATAATTTTGGAGAATATTATTTACAGAATATTCTGCAAGGGTATATCAACTTCGGCTCCGCCCGAAGTTAGCTTTCCTTTCTTGTTTTAAATTACTTATTTATATTACCACACGAAGTTAAATATGTTTAGTGTACCTGTTATTTCATTTTTCAGGCTGGGTGGACGCTTCACCATTAGGTCGCAGCACAGCCAGCAACAGTTGCAGATGCACAGTAGCTTTTCCAGTGGCAACAACAAATTCCTGTCAATGGGCGACGGCAATCGCAACTTTAACCACGCGGGGGGAGGAATGGAAGAGGGAGCGGTTCTACGAGGGGGTGCTGCCAGGGGAAACAGCGTAGAGCCCGCCGAACGTCCTTTGATGCAGCAGCGAACGACGAGTTGCAGGAGCATCGGCACGGTCAGTTTCCGCAATGTGGCCAATGGCAGTGGGGGAGTCGGAGGAGGAGGGTCCAGGGGTGCCAGCACCGCCCGCAGCAGCTTCCGGTTCTCTGGCGGCGGCATCTTGCGGCAGTCGTCGTCACCCGCCTCGAGCTGCCACTCCACCAACAAGTCGCACTCGAGCAGCTTCTGGCGCAAACACGGCGGCAATCCCAACCTAATGGACAGGTGAGTGGATAACACTTCAAAAGTTAATTACTGGTGTGGCGACTTATCGTGGTTTATGATGGTAATATTCGTAGGACAAGTTAAAAATAAATCTACATCGCCTTGAATTCATTAGAGTGAAAGCTTGTAGATTAATAATCAAAGTCCTATTCGATTTGACCAAATATCGAATTTAAATTTTGCTTTAACCACGATTTCAATTTATCCATTAAATTAAAAGCTATTGTGGCTCGGAAACATTGCCACCAGAAACAAACTAACAATCAAAAAAATAATAACACCAAGGAATATGTTGTTATTTTATGTTACCTACACTATTTAACAGATAAAACAGATTAAACTACGCTAATACTTTCTGATACAATAATATTGCCAAATAAGATAAATTATTAAACAAGAAAGAAATTTAAAGATATCGCCTAGTGATCCGTTTATCTGTTTCTAAAAAAACAAGTAATAGTATTACACATTTCGAAAAAGCTTTATATGATAGCTGCCACAAGAACAATCCGAGATATACACATTTTTTATATTCTTAAATATGGATTATACCTTATATATATATATATATATATACCTATAAATATCGGCTGTTTGAGAACTATCCGCACACTATTAGGAAAATAATAGAAAAATCGTTATAACTTTGAGTGCCAAAAATACGTTTAAATCATATATGATATAGCTGCTATAGATCGATTAAATTTAGTGTAAGTATACAAATCGATATAAAGTTTTTAAAATAGCTGTTATATCTGCAAGAATGTAAAAGCATCAGTTTGCCACTAGTGTTAGCTTCTGTTCACAACTATGCTTTCAAATTTATTAAATTTGTTTCATTATGCTTTAACTTCCGCTAGGCGGAAAGCTGTACGGAGAAAGGTTTTTCCACCATCCAAAGTATCTTTTGTTATTAGTTTCTTTTGATTATAATTGTACAGTTTTCAATATGTAAGGAAGAGAAAAAAACTACAAGTAAATGTGTAACCTTTACACAGCTTTAAGTTACAATGATTTAAAAAATTAATTTGGTTGTTAAAAAAAAACTATTAAAAAATATGTAGCAAGTAACAAGTACTCTAAAGTGATTTCAATAAGGCATATTGGAGTAAATTTATTCCCCTGCCACTGTAGAGGATAATCAATTATATGTCTTCGGGCAATTAAATGCACATTCACAAGATTCGCATAACATGACATATACGTAATCTGGCGCGCATGGCGGCTTGGACATAAATCACTCATACGTCATGTGGTGCAGCGGGATACAACAAAAAACATGAAAACACGAAACCGTTTGTCGCACCACTTCAGCTGCTGCCACATTGTTGTTGTTGGAACAATAAATACTGCATAAAATGCAAAAAGGGAAACCGCAAGAAAGGAAAAATGTCGCATCCGACATTGTTGCCAGCAGTCCAGACATGCTGGCAAAATCCACAAAAAGAACCCCCAAAAGCATTCGAAATAAAAGCAAAGTGCAGCCAAAAGTGCCACAGAAATTCGCAGATGACTTTGCCTGCTGGTTGTCAGCAGCATTTTACCATAACCAAAGCGACTGGCGAGATAAGTCCGCGACTTAAAGCGGGAAAAAGGTAATAAATGTCGCGATTATGCGCTCCTCGTTTTTGGCATTTTTCGTGTGACGAACAAGTGGCCGGATAAATGTATGAATTTCTAATGGGCCAAAGGCCTTAGGTAGAATCGCCCAGCCCGTGGGAAATATAACAACTTTTTTGTGCCTTTGTAGTAAAAAACGAAGAAGTTCAGACGGAAAACATTGTACCTTTACAAATTATAAGTTGGACATTTGACGCCGCTTGGGCTGCGCTCTCTCCCGACAAGCCAGAAATTGAAAAACTTTTTGTTTTATTCGCTGAGCCAGCAATAGTTTTTAAGTCATGACACTTGCTTATTTCAATTGTTAAGAGAACGGTGAAAAATAACGTAAAAAAGTTAAACGTTGTATTTGTTGCCACATTTCTAATTGTCACAAGCGCGAATTTGGTCATATAAATCAAACATTTTAAATCAATAAAAAATCAAAAATAAAAAATGAAATGTTACTTTTCTAATAAATTGCTCCATTTAAAATTTGGAACGTCAGCGTTTTTAAAAATTGAACCACGATGAATACAAAATTAAAACTTTAATAATTTTTTAATTTTAATAAAATTTGTTTGTTTCAAAATTTCTGTACAACATGGTTAGGTGCAAATATATAATTTTCGATTATTTTTTTCTTAAGGTGATTTCGTGACAACCTCATTTTCCATAAAAATTTTAAAATATATGTAAATATATATACTAACTTCTTTTCTAATAACTCTGAAATATTAAAAAGCCAACGACATGACACCAATCACATATTATTGATTAAGATCTTAATTTTTTAACTTTTTAATTTTCTAAAAACACTGGCTTAAAAAAATGTAATGTACAATATTGGCTTAACACACTGTAGTTATTTATTTATTAAAGTCAATTATAACTATTTTAATGACAATAAAAATTGTTTTAACATGCATTTCCATTTAAAGTGATATTATAAAAGTAAAGAAAATCTCTCTTTATGCACAATAACAATATTTGGTATGTTATAATTGAAAGCTTTAATTTCGTTTATATCGTCTATATGGTATTAAGTAAAATTAGGCGTTGGAGAAATTTTTCTCAAGAAAAATTGAATTTCCCACACATTATTCGCGCCTTTACTGTCGCACTAACATAACTCTAATATAATAGGCACCTTTGCTTCCATTTTATTTCCACTTGAATCCGCCTATCTCGCAAACAAGCATTTAGCTAAATTGCCAGATCCAAAATCAACAAAAATACACAAGCAAACAAAATTTGGTGAGGGTGGTTCTGAGGTCCCAAGGAGCTGAAATTCATTACATTTAGCTCCCGGTGTGCTTCGCTCTTCCAAAATCCTCCTCCAAGCCATCATTACATTAGAAGCCAATTTTATCAGTTTGGTCTCGGATTCGGAAGGGTCCCCGAAATCAAAAGACTTTAATCTAATATCAGACACTCGCTCGGCGATATAAGAAAACAATTTGAATATGCAATGCTTTTTGTACAGAGGAAAAAAACTATATAGCTATTTTATTTATTTAAATAAAGAATTTGCAACGCCATATTGAACTCTATGCTTGCTACGTTCAATAGAATACGTTGCATTTCCTTTCAGTTAATAAAGTTTTTGAATATTTTAATAATTTTGTAAATAACAACGAAGTATACATACTCAATATTTCCGCCACATATGGGATATTAACGACAGCCGATCAGTTTTCAGAATTAGTTAATTTCTGCCTTTTACCAAATTATACTGCCATCTGCAATATATACGAATGTTTATTTAACGACAATAGTTTTCTTAGATATTAGCTTTAAAAACAAGACAGGAATTTCGGGCGGAGTCGAAGATGACCCTTGCCGAATATTCATTATATTCTCCAAAATGCATACTTAATACTAATAAATATCCCATCTTCCTAACTTTACAAACACCAAAGTTATGAAATTTTCAATCATTCACTTTTAAGACAGCTTATATGGTAGGTCGGATTGATTGGCCAAAAATAAAACCCATAGAAAATCCCAAATTCCTAATCTTACAAACACCAAAGTTATGGCATTTCCGATCAATCAGTTATATGGCGGCTATAGGATATAGTAAATTGCCATTCCCGGCCGGTCCGACTTATATACTGCGTGCAAAGGAACGAAGGATGTGTGCAAAGTTTTTATTCGATATCTATAAAATTCAGAGTCTACTTCGCGTAGAATCCGACAGACGGTCAGACAGACAGACGGACAGACGGACAAACGGACATACTTTTATCAACTCAGGACGACATCCTGATTAAGAATTATAGAATTATTAAGAATTATTAAGACTGTGCTGCACACTTTTGGCCAAAATTATAATACCCTCTGCAAGGGTATTAAAAAGAGCTAACGACTACGTAAAACAACACTGCACATAAAATAATTCCAAAAGACAACATAGTCTAAAAGTTTTAATAAGTCGACAAATTACAACCGTATCAAATAACTTACACCCATTTTCACCCATAATAAATAACTATAGTAGGAGTCGATTTTGAATTAATCATATTACCTCAAAATAAATATTTTAATACGAGTATTTCAGCAAAATTAAAGCAATTTTGAGACTTTAAAATTAAAAATATATATTTTTGTCTTCGGACCCCTTTAAATTGGATATATTTTTCATTTTCCATCATCCGACAGCCATCCAAATCGACGGGCCTCTGTGCGTGTCAGCATCTCCCAGCCACAATTGGGTTACCCGCCTAATGGAAGTGGCGCTGGAGGTGGAGGGAGTGGGACTGGTGGAGGGACGGAAGGAGGAGTCGGTGGCAATGGCTCATCAACTGCGACAACGAGCTGCACAACTCCTGGAGGCACCAGCATGATGAAAATCGCCACCATCCAGGGCCCGACTCTGAGTCTCGGCCAGAGTCAGGGAGCTGGAGGCAATCATCTGGTGGAGCAGGGAAGGCCCACGGCGTCAAACCCTGACGAACGACAGCGCCACAAAATGCGGCCCTTTAAGTTTGCATTAAACCGCGTTGCCACGCCCACCCTAAATTTACGGTGAGTGATGCTGGGGAATATAATTACATTCTCGAAAAACTTCGAGATAACACAAAACTAAGAAAACAATGTATAAGTTGTGGAGTACAGCAATTTCAAGGAACTTAAACATTAAGTCACTATATTTCAGACTTGATGAATTTTACAAGCTTACGCTTTCGATCAAAAAATTTTTTTTCAGTAAATTAAACAAAAAAGAATCGCATATAAGATTTTATGTGTAAAATATATTAATTTTAAATCTAATCCATGGAAGTAGTACAGAATCCAGTATTTTCAAGAAAGAAATGAATTATGGGTCCATTCTGGTTAGTTTGTTAAAAAAAACGCAATTTTTGTTTTGCATTTTTCGATAGCTACAAGTGTCTAGAATATCATACTAAAAGGGCAAATCGAAATACGTAATAGTTTAAAAGTTATGAGCTTCCGGGCCGACAGACTCAAAGGAGGTATGTAGCGTACATACATTTTTCGAGCTGGCGACTGTCATATCTCAATTTTTAACGAATCTTAACGTTTTTTTTTTAATAGGCGTAATTCAATTGTCTATGGAGTGAACTAGAATTAAATAGATAGCTTATAGATTGGATTTTTTATCGACAAAAAAGTGAAGAAAATTTCGGTAATAATTTAAAAAACGCCGCCATTTGTTAGTTTTTATTCAATTTCGATAAATGTAGTTGAGGTCATAATTACACTCGTACTAAACAGGAAAATTTTTGAATTTTATTTTTGGAGAAGGTTTTTACGACTTGTAGAAGAGTCGCCAGCGGGGTTCTTGTTTTGAGCATTGTCCTCCGCCGCCCTGTGTCATGCTTCCAAAAAAGTTAAAAAATTTTTGAAATTTGTACAAAATGATCTTTAATATATAAGAAATATACATGAAAAGTTTGAAGTACCTATGTCTTTTTCTTTGTTCACAAAAAAATTCCCGAAATCGCCTATTTTTCGAGAAAACTAATTAGAATGGACCCTTAAAACTACTACAAGGCGATTACAATTATACTTGATTATATGAAGGTTTAAATAAATCGAGCTTATGTTGGACTGATCAGCCTAACATCAATTTTCGATGGGATACGGGATAATATGACTTTCTTCTTTTTCTGTTTATTGAAATATTAAATCATTACAAATCTTTCCTTGCAGATTCCTAAACAATCGCAGCAAGAGGAACAGCTTGTCGGCCAATGCGGTTGCCACAGAGCAGAAGGCCACCAAGGTGCTCGGACTGGTGTTCTTCACCTTCGTCCTGTGCTGGTCGCCGTTCTTCATCCTGAACATCATATTCGCCGCGTGTCCCGAGTGCCAGGTGCCCGAGCACGTGGTAAACACCTGTCTATGGCTGGGCTACGTCTCCTCGACGATCAATCCAATCATCTACACCATTTTCAATCGCACGTTCCGGGCGGCCTTCATCCGCCTGCTCAAGTGCAACTGCGAACGGTGAGTCGGGAGGAGAGAAGGGAATGCAGCCAAGCGACACGGGGAATTGGACACAATTTATTGCTCTGGGGAGTGCATTGTGCTGGGGATTAATGTGCAACGTGACGAATGATTGATTTTAAGGGATTTTTACTTTGGCAGTGGAATCAAGCCAAATGGCGGAGGCAAAGAGTATGTATGTAGCAGTAAATGAATGAGCAGCGATTAGAAATCCAGCTCTGTCAGACTAAATTACAGGGAATATGGTTGAGCTGAAGGGAGAAGGAAAAGTTCGTTACTTTAAATTGGTTTAAAACAAAGACTGTACAAGCATTGAAATGTGAAACTGTAAAATCACTTGAATTTATTTTTGTTTTTAACCTTCTAGGAGCCTCCCTTTTCCCCTTTTTACTGAATGTGATCTAATCTCAGATAATCTCAGATGCCCAAATACCTTCCTATAAAAGTGTTTTACTCAAAAGTACTTTCAAGTTTTACCTTAAAGAATATTCATTGCGCACATCACAGTCTAAGGAAGCGAAATTATATGCATATAAGCCTCACAAGTGGTAGACTTAACTATTCAGAAAAAATAGTTGTTATCTGTAAGCCTGTGACTTTGAACTATAATCCTATTGACTTTAAATAGTTTTTGAAGGCCAAGCCAATAACCCAGTTATTATCATCCAATTGCAGTTCCGGCCGCCCGCTGCGCTTCCGTTCCGTGACCGAAGGACGAAGCGCCCTGAGCCTGTGCGCCCCCTCGGCCCTCCCGCTGGCCATTTCCTTTCAGGGGGCGCCGCTCATGACGCCATCCACCGCAAACGCGACGCCATTGAGCGATTTTAGAGGAAGCTACACAATCACCGATGACGAGTGCTGAGCCACCATTGGTTACATGCTAAATAGATACGAATTTATAACGACGAAACAGCCAAACACAAACGGTCAACTAATATTACAAGCTGTTAATCAAAGGAAAACACTAACTTCAGGGAGATTCATGCAAACCTTTCCAAAAAATAATAACAATCAAATTGATGACTTTTGTAGAAACTATAAAGCAAAATACTTAACTTAAAACTCATCACATATCATTATACCATATGTATGTAAAAGGAAAAAAAATGGGGAGAGGTTATGTGAGAGAGTTAGTAAGTGCAATATTGACTGTGTTTCATTTCCATGCCAACATTGTAGCTTTAATCATCGCTAATTGCTAAGTCAAAAACAAAGAACATTTGTTGAAAAACAATCGAAAACTAAATGTAGTAATAGGTTTAACTTATTATAAATCATTGAAATTAAATATGGCAAATTCGTTTGGTAGTCATTAGGAAGCTATGAATTTGTTTAGAAAGGAATTGGATTTGTAACCCATCCTAAGGTCTATTTAAATTGCCGAGGCAGCATTGCTGTTCCTTTAGTTTACCCTGTGTGTAAGTGTCTTTCCGTAGTAAGTAAGTTATCCGTTCACGAACATGAATTGCAAAACTTGATAAATAAATATGAACCGCAATACGTATACTTTAAAAGCTTTTTCCTTGCCTTGACTTTTGAAGAAACCAAGTCACCGTGGGACATTATTTTCATGTTCCCAAATCGGTTGCACATTTCAGAATATCTGGAAGCCATAATCAAGACTACTTCAGAGCCAATATGCCGCTGAACAACGCTGAGCGAGTAAGTCGAATTAAACCAGACATAAAGAAAGGGGAAAACAACATAATAATTCTATTGTTAAGGATCATGTATGGACTATAGCTGCATTTTCAGGAGACATCAGCCGTGTCGAAGGCTGAGTTGGCAACAAATAATAGGGGATTTTAGTGCAAACCCAAAATGTCAGCCCCGAAGCGTATCTAATCAAGATATGAGAGTTTTAGGCGGACTTAAGTGCTTTACGTCATAACTTCCTCCCATTTGAGCTTTTCACCCACACAAACGCAAACACCCCACTACTGTCAGCTTTGGTTACTTGACAACGGCATTAAACTTTGGTGGTGGCTTCAATAATCGCGGGGTGCCAGTGTGTTCGCTGCTCATAAATGTCATGAAAATTGCATTGTTGTCCTGAATTTAATGCACCGCGGAATATCTTGCTTTCCCCTTTTCATTCTCTTTTCTGTTTCTTACTCAATAATCGAAGACTACAATGTTTATTTAAAACAATGTAGATATAAAAATAGGATATATGTTAAAAATTATATTAAAAATTCAGTCAATGAAAAAAAAATTCATTGCTGTGGCAATTTTTCAGATAAATGCTGAAAATTTTGTTTTATACGGTAATGAAGAATGTTCCAACCATTACGGTTATTTATGGTTGTAATAATGTCACCAAATAATGATATTGTAATTTAATGATCAAAATTGTTTTTATACCCAATCCCCAATTTTTTTTTGTATATATGCAAGTCTCTAAAAAACACAAATATATATTATATTCTTAATAGGGTCGAAAAGGATTTTCAACGAAGACAAATAGGTCTCATGAAGAAACATAGAATTCTGGTCCTTTTGGTTAGTTAAAAATAGGGTTAAAATTTAAAATTCTCAAAATATTTCAAAAAAACGCGCGTTAATGAACTTTAGGTATCTTTTAAATGGTGGTTATATTCTGCGTAAATCGTTCGTCATGTGAACTGAAGCATAAAGTCTAGATCGAGGATAACTGAATCTGTTACGTGACGAGTGCCTTAAGTTGCAGTTGCCACAGTGTTTCGCCGTGTTGAATGTCTCCGCCTTCTGGAGCACATTGGCACCAGGAACTCGAACCGCTGAGCTCGCGAAAGCCACTCCAAATACGGACTTGGGCCAAACGGCGGTGACAACAAAGTTGGGAACCACAATTAAGTTGCCGCTGACTGACTGTTGTTTATGGCTTAGAGCTGTCTTAGTTCACCATGAAATTGATTGCACCGCTGGTATTTTGCTGTTTACTTTTGTACTTTCTCAGTTCTGCAGCCTCAAGAGCGTTGATTAACATCTAAAGCCGGGTGCAAGGATGGTCGGGAGCGGGTGCAGCTGAAAGTAATTAAGTTACTTGCACAAATAAAGAAATTGCGATTGTCTATCACCATTTAAAATTCGGTGACGCATTTAAATATTATCAAAACACAAAATAATACAATAATATAAAAACAAGACCATTTTAGTTGTTAGCCATATATGTATATGCCATTTATTTAATTTAAGCGATTAATCTCTTAGGGCCCAAATATATACATACATTAACAGGGTTTCCCATAATATGATCATTTAAAAATAAATCTTATTAGTGAGTCTTCCCAAACAACCAAAGAAATAAACCGAAAACTAAACCATATATATTTTATTCTAAGTCGGATTATTCGGTAGTATTTCAATTTGAGATAGACATATTTTAGTTTGGCGATTATCGATCGAATATTTTATACTGTGATAAATCGCTCTATCAAACTGCTAATCTTTCAAAGCTTATATACAAAATATAAAATATTCGGCAAATTATCTATTTCATTGATCAATGAAATGATCGGCAAATAGTATTTCTTTCTCAAGCGATTTCAAGCAGACATAGGCTTATACATATATTCGTTACTAGTAGAGTGAAATGGTATATTATATTAGTTAAAAAGTATGTAATATTGTCAGAGCCATATTTTTTTCGCTCTTAGCTTGTCGTCTTGACACTCCACTAAAAACCCGATTCTTTGTCGAAATGCTCCATAAACTAGGGGCAATTTATTTTTAAATTGGTTACCTGAGTAACGGGAATCTAAATTCTTTTATTTTTAATTCTTAATTTCGTTTTGAAATTAATTCGAAAATTCCTCCAAAATTTGGGATATTTTATTTTGAGCAATTAGACGACTCGGTTGTCTACGACGATTTCGAAAAGGTTTATAACATACCCAATTTAAACGTAAGCCGATAAAGCTTTTTTTGAAGTTAATACAAATTTGCAGGGTTCTTTATAAAAAACGGCTTGCAAAACACAGACTATTTAAAAACAACTAAAAAACAGAAAATTTAAATTCCGTTCAATGAAGTAGATTTTTTAGACAGTGGCATTAAACTTATTTGTAAAGTCACACATAATATAAATACTTTATGTGAGGCACGGCCTTACATTTAATCTATTTCCGCTTTATTTGCCAACAGCGTGACTCTAATTACAATGCAAATTCGGAAAATTGTTGATGACAGTAACTAAATGTTCAGGCAAACATAATATTTCTTAAAGTAAGACATTTTTTTTTTTGTAAACACCCTTAAAATTAGGAAAATATTTTTTATTTTAATAGAATTTACCATACGATACAAATTGTAAACGGCTTAGTATTTACATTTAGTCAAAATCAATCCCTTTTTTGCCGATTTTTAATATGTATATAATCCTTTTTGAGTAACCGGGAAACACTCAGCTGGGTAGTTTTTTACTCTAGCAGAGGGTGTTAAAATTTTGGTTTCAAGTTCGGACCACAGTGAGTGAGTCATTTCACACCGTCAATGTAATTCAATCTAACCATGTAGTATCTCAATTCTAAACCTTTTTTAATTCCAGGATCGGACGATTTTTGTTTAATCAAATTTGGACTACAATATCATATAGCTGCCGTGGGAACCATCTTTTAATTGACATAACTTCATTATTATTATATAATCGTTTTAATTTTTTATCAGTAAGGGTATATAAACTACGACCTGTCGAATTTAGGGTCATTTCTTGTTAGCGTAGACATTCAGCAAGCGATTTAACCACCGCAAATTTGCTTTCCGACGCCCGAAAAGGGAAAGTCTTAAGTCGTCGCCACCTGCCCATCAAGACTTTGCAACCTTTTCTGTGTAGCCTGTGCAGATTAGTCAAATTGGTTTTTTCAGCCGCGCTGCTGGGACGATTTCCTGTTTTCATTCCATTCCCAACTCAAGTTAAAACGGAGGTTAAAAATTTACGGACTCAGATGACATTTACATCTTCCATGCCTAAAAAATGTAAGGGGAACTTTACCTAATAATAACGAAGAAAAAAATGCCGAATAAGTTTAATCAACAGTTATTAAAAAAGAAATTATCCACGACTATATCCTTGCAGATGCTAGCAGTCATAGTATCAATCGGGATATTTCGAGGTATAGTTATTTTTAACAATTACAGAATTACAGTTTTACCTTTGTTAAAATCGGACGACTATTTTTGCCACAGAAACGATGGAAAAATTGTTCGGAAAATCTATCTAGCTTCATTGATTTTAAGCATCGAAATCAATATATAGAATATTTTATTTTTGTAACGGCTGCAAGGGTATATAAGCTTCGGCTTGTAAAAGCTTGCTTTCATTCTTAGAAGAAGGTATATCTAATAGAAATAATATCATTCGATTCTAGCCCTTCTCAAGACTTAACGTTACGCAGAGTAAAAATAAATGAATTGGAATATACAAACATGTCGAAAGGATCCTTAATTTGCCATTTCCTCGATGATAAGAACGTTTTCAGCAATCTGTATTTATTATTATTTTTTTTTAGAGATCCTGTCCACGTTCAGAAAGACCTCTTATTGACAAAGACTGGTATTCGACTATATCTTTTCCATCCTCCAATATTTTATTAGCTATCGAGGCAATTTCTTCTGTGAATATAATTCCTCTTACATAAATGCAGTTAACAAAGCATATTCTCCATATTTTTCAGAGTTTACCATTGATATTGTGTTTTTCAACTATTACCCCACTGTGCGTCGGTCATTAAATCGGGCTCAACTTGTAGTTAAAAAGTATAATATTCGGACAAAGCAACACTTCCTAATTGCTTATAATTTGTTAAATGCGTTCAAACAGCTGACAAACAACAACGGGTTAATGACGAGGATCCCAGGAGGAAAGCAGGATATGTCCTCACTTGTCCTCCCACCTAGCCAAGGCAATTAGCAGGGAAACAAATGACCATTTTGTGTTAATTAGCGGATTGCCTTCCGTTTTGGGTGGATAGGTGATTTTTGGGTGGTGTTGAGTGACGGGTGGAGCAGATTGGTTTGTTTTGCCAGTTGCGGTTGATTACCGCTGACAACTAATCGCATTGACCGGTTGTATTTGGCTACTTAATTTCTAATGAGCCCTGATTAAGATTGAGTTAGTCCGGGATTGCTTACCGAATGAACGGATTTCAGAACGGAGTTTAATGATTGTAGAAATTTAACCAAGCACTAAAATCAACCCTATCTTCTTTTTTATCCATGGAATCAAATCGAAAAATATAGGAATTTGCTTAAAAGTAAGACAGGAAGTTCAGGAAACAAAAGACAAACCAGATCACAAGAAAATCGATTAAAAAATAATAAAAGAAGAAATAAAACAACAAAGACGCAGTACACAAAGAAAAGGTCGACATCAATATTTAGACATACCATTTTCAGGCATACCAAATGGTGTAGGATGAAAGGTTCTCATTTAAGACTATCTTCCAGCCTTGCAATAATCTATGTGCCTGTCAACATGGCTGTTAGATATTCTATCTTTTGCTAAAAATTTTTTTAGTTCAGTTAGAAGAAAAATTTATCAAAAATTTAAAAGTCGTTAAATCGATGTACCAAAATTGAAAGCAACTGTACCAATGATTCAGATAAAAACTATAGTGATATTAATTTACTATAAGCTTTATGATTATACCAGTTATGAGATCGAATTAAATTATCAAATCAAAAACTGATTGAAAAACAACTTTCTTAATTTTTATCATACATTTTGACTGGTAGAACTAAAATTTTTGTTTCTAAATATTGCAAAGCGGTAATATCATTGGAAGCGGAGGGTTGTGTACACATGGTATTTATATATGTATACCACTGCAAACTGTTCTTAAGATTTCCAAATTCACGGTACTCCCAAACAATTTTACGAACCTTCCACAGGAATACGAAAATCGGTGTTTGGCGACATTTTGAATTAAGTGAATTATTAATTGGAGTTATCAATTACATTTTGCTAAAACATACTCTAATTACTTCTCAAAAAATAAAACAAAATAGTCTCCATTTTCCATTTCTTTAATAACTACGTCACAATCGATATTTTCGAACACAATTTCTCTAATACTTACACTACACCGATACACTAACAAGTATATCTTAAATGTAAGCCAATTTAATTTTTTCTCTAATACTTACACTACACCGATACACTAACAAGTATATCTTAAATGTAAGCCAATTTAATTTTTCTTGGAATCTACTGTGCTTTGTATGATTTTATTTTAGTTTGAATGAAGGATGTATTATTGGAATTCCTATTGCAGTAAAAGCACACTTTTTTATACCCTTGCAGACGGTATTATAAAATTCGTCAGAAGCTTATAACGAATTGAAGGATACATTTCCGACCTTATATATATATTCTTGATCACCATGACTAGCCGATAAATCAATATACGTCTGTTTCTAAACTGCTAGTAATCTCAGTTTAAAAGCTATTCATTATACCCGTTACTCGTAGAGTAAAAGGGTATATTGTATTCGTGCAAAAGTATGTAACAGGTAGAAGGAAGCGTTTCCGACCCTATAAAGTATATATATTCTTGATCAGGGTCACTAGCCGAGTCGATATAGCCATGTCCGTCTGTCCGTCTGTCCGTCTGTCTGTCCGTATGAACGCTGAGATCTCGGAAACTATAAAAGCTAGAAGATTGGCATTTTGCATGCAGATTCTAGGAGTTCCTACGCAGCGCAAGTTTGTTTCAAAAGGGTGCCACGCCCCCTTTAACGCCCACAATCGCTTATATACGATTTTAAAAATTTAAATATTTCGGAAAAGTAAAAATGCAGTTTTATTGTGTTTATCAATACCTATCGAAATGTAGAAGAAATTTTTCAAATCGGACCATTCGTTAAAAAGTTATGCGTGATCAAAGTTTCTATCTCCATCTCCCTCGCACTCCCTTTACCTGAGTAACGGGTATCTGATAGTCGGGGCACCCGACTATAGCGTTCTCTCTTGTTTAAAACTTTCGCATTCAATTTTTGTACATATACGTACGCAGATCAAGTTTGAAAACGGGGAGATCGGACGTCAGTATTTTATAGAAACATATTCCAATTCATTTAAAAATGTTTAATTTCGATATATATACCCTTGCAGAGGGTAATTTTGTAATTTTTTGAGTTGATATAATCATGTCCGTCTGTCTGTTTCTACGCGAACTAGTCTCTTAGTTTTAAAGATATCGAATTGAAACTTTGCACACACCCTTCTTTCCTTTGCACGCAGTATATAAGTCGGAACGGCCGGGATCGGCCGACAATATCCTATAGCTGCCATATAACTGATTGATAGGAAATGCCATAACTCTGGTGTTTGTAAAGTTAGGAAGTTGGAATTTTCTATGGCTTTTTTATTTGGCCAATCAATCTGACCTACCGAATTTCATAAGGATTATAAAAATCACTTATAAATCACTATCAAAAAACTTTTGTGCATTAGTTTTTAAGTTGAGCAATAATTAATTTGTATTTCGAAAATGCGATTAACATTACATTTATCGGCCAGACTTACTTAGAGTTTTACAGCTTGCCATATGTACATGAAAACATTTTTAAGTTTAAGAAACGCTTTGTGGGCGCTTTTATAATGCGGATTTAAGGCTTAAAAATAACTATCAACTAGACGGTAACTTAGTGCGATGAGAGAAACATATTCTGTCTATAGCCGGTGGTAGCTTTCACTTATTTCTTCCTTCTATTCATCTTATTGGCTTAAATTTGGTCCACTCTATTTGATTTTACTTAAGCAAGTAGTCCATCTCAGACTTAGTGGTGGACATGTACTGATCCAACTCCATGTCAAGATCCTCGCGCTTCACCTCAGTCCGCTGGGGTTTGCCTAATAGGGAGAGAAATACAGCATTATATATAAGAGTTCAAAGGGAATGGAGATTTGAAAAATGAACAATTTTTTGTTTCAAGTGCCGATGCCCAGATCCAGTCCGGTTGGTCTCCTGGCCACTTGTCGCGCTTTTACCTGCAGGGTTACGACTACGACTGCGTCCCCTTCGAGCCTGTTGCTGAGGGGCCTGTTTGCCACCGTTTGCCGCCTTGCCCTTTCCGTTTTTGTTGGTTTTACCATTTTTCTTGTTGTTGCTGATGTTGTTGCCCTTGGCAGCGCCTGCACTGCGTCCACGTCGCTGGCGAGGATTAGCCCGGCCCGGAGCGGCAGCGGTGACAGCGGCAGCAGCAGCGACGGCTGCGCGATTGCGCGAGCGTGAACGACGCGCCGTAGCAGAGCTGTTGGTCGCTCCTCCGCCAGCAGCAGCGTTCCTAAGAGCAGATCTGAAATAAAATGTATTGATGAGTATTTCTTCAGCTGAAAAAGTTTACCCATATAAATATTCAAGTTAAACTTAAATTGTTTTAAAATGGCATTTTGTATCGTAACAACCATTAGAACCTTTTCTCAATTTCGAATAGTCATAAAGTCATGAAAATTTATTCACTTCAGAGTGAAATATCGGATTCCACTACACTGTCCTTTTCACATCTTTGTGATCTCATAGATTGTTTTTACTTTTTAATGGTAATTTCTTCGTTATTCTGTCCTCAGTAAACATGTAGTCATTTCTAGAATAGGCACATCACATACCTTCCGCGTGGTCGTCCCTGGTGTCCGGCAATGGAGGCGGAGACGCCCTTCTTTTGAGGAATCTTTGCGTTACGACGCTTCTCCACTCGCCCGCCGGCCACGCCTCGTAGTTGGCTCGATGAGCGGCGCTGTCTTGGGTTCTTGGCCTGGTTGCCCTGGTTGTTTCCCTGGCCGGGACGCACGCCGAGGCGATGCTTGACTGAAAGGCGCTGTTTGACCGGCACTCGTCCTTGAGCGGAGCGATCGCGATTACGGCTCTGGGAACGCCCTACGCTGCGTCCACGGCTCTGGGAGCGACCTCTGTCCACACGCTGCTGTTGCGGGAGACGCGAGCGGGATCGCGAGCGGGAACGTCCACGTGGGGCTTGCTGCTGATACTGCTGCTGCTGTCGCTGACGGCGTTCTACGCGCTCGGCTGCACCGCCCACTGAGGAACGGCGCTGCCCTAGTCGCTGACGAAGGCCACCGCCGCCTCCACCGGAAGCGGGAGCGGAAAAGCGGCGGGTGCTGCTGCCGCTGCGGCGATTGCGGACCACACTGCCGCTGGCCACTAGATCGGCACGCATCCTGGGCGATTAACGAAGAAGTACAGAGATGTTGCAGTGGATTGGGAAAGCTTTAGCGCGATTAGAGACGAGATGCTTACGTTGCTACCCTGGTCACGTTGTTGGACCGCACGGGCTTTCCGTTGGGCGCCAGGCGCAGCGACTTGACGCCGCCAACGCGGGCTCCACGTCCGCTCACGCCGGTGGTCCGTAAGCTTCTCTGTAAGGAGGCATAAGGTTGTGTAGGAAGTTTTGGTTTCAGTACGCTGCTGCACAGTGTTGGAGTTCAAGTTCAAAGGAGATAGAGATAGAGAGTCTGAGAGGCTGGAGGGTGTTTGGGGACCACGCAGAAGGCGCACTTGGGCTCGACAGCCGGTTCCGACTCCATCTCCTCCGGGTTATTCCAAGCCACTGCTGCCAGGCTTCGACCTGTCCTACGGATCTGGTCGGATTCCTCTGGTGTCTGTTTGTAATATTCGGTTTTTTGGGGGGACACGTACGCGCTTCAGCTTAAGAGCCGTCTGGACGGTGTGACGTCGCTTGAACTCCTGCAGCAGGCGGGAGTTGGCGGCCGAAACTCCTGGATTCCCAGCGCCGCTGTCCACAATGCGGCGGCTCCTGCTCCGCGAGCGACTGCGACCGCGTCCCTGCGGCTGCTGCTTCGACTGCATCTGCGTGAAGCGCTCGTTCAGGGAGATCCCAGTGTTCATGATTCCTTTGGTTTTCTTTCAATAAATGAATCCTTTAAATCTGTATGTTTTCACTGCTTTCCACTTGACACTTTAACTGTGCTGTAGGTGTGTTTCTTCGCCGAAGACCGGTTTGATACTGTAAAGACAAAGCAAAATTCAATGAGTTTTGTAGGCAGGCAGGTAAGTACAAAAGGACCAAAGGGTAGCCCAAGGACAGGTAACGCCAGCTGACATCCATAAACGCTAAGCTCTCACAAGCAAACCATTTCCCAAATCCACCAATAAATCTGCAGCTGCTTGCACGAAAACCGTTCGAACAGTAGGTAAACCGTTAAACTCCCCCTAAACACAGATGTGTCCATAGTTACAACCCTCAGAGAAAAACATTTAAATATAGGGTCCCAATTTTATGTTATTTATGCATACATATGTACATATGTATGTATAAAAAATAATACATATTTAAAAAATGTTTTTATCTAGAAATAAAAACACAGTTTATATAGAAATATGCAATGTACAAATAAATAAACTTTATGTTTACAGCATAGCCTTCTTTCAAAAAACCCATAATTGGTTCTATTATTTCAACGGTTGCTGTATACATACTTGAATTTAGGGTTGCTTTCTAGCAGATCTTACTGTAATCTAATTATAGTCGCCATAATGAAATTTTTGCAGTGGGAGGTTGAATCACTACTTAAAAACGGGGTCATTTTTATTTATATGCACCTTAATTACATAAATCAAAATAGATTTCCATTTATACTCACATTTCTCACGCCTTTTGCGTCGTAGCTTCGTTTTTCCTCGGCCCTAAAACAGCCGTGAGTAATATCCCATGTATTTTTTCTGCGCAGAGAGTTGTTTAATAAACTTTATTGCTCTTTAGATGTGTTTTCCTTTGAGTATGGTTTTTTCAGTGGTTTTGTTCCGATGAGATATGTTTATTAGTCGAATTTATAGTTTTTCCTCACGTCTGGCTGACAAAGAAATCAGGCATGGAGTGATTTTCACGAAGGCGATTGTCGTGGTTTCTAAAAATACTATATTCAATGCGCATCACATTAGGGGTAGTCGCTAGGTGGTTTTAAAATACTAGATATTTAAAAAACTAATATGTTTGCTTTATACATAATTTATAAAAAGAGAGACTTTTAATAAATAATATCACTACATGTATCTTTCTTTATGCATAGCTTTTAAGGTTAACTACATTCGTAGTCATTATTAAGGCAATTGTGATATCGCGCTATGTTGAAATTAAAACATTCAATATTTTACTTTTAATTTAAATTTTAAAAGATAATTTTTTTGTAATTATTTTTTTATTGACAATAAAGTAATCATCATCGGCTAACAGCATTTCTGTTTAATATTTCCCCATTTTAAAATGCAACATTGTGGATTATTATTATTATTATTATTATTATTATTATTATTATTATTATTATTATTATTATTATTATTATTATTATTATTATTATTATTATTACTATTATTATTATTATTATTTATTTAATCTAGTTTTCGAGAGGGATTTCGAGATTTAAAGTGACTACATACTTTAGTTCGGAATACATTTTCAGATGGAGGTTCCTTCAAAAAATGTATCCTAAATTTGGTGAAAATACAATTAACACGAAATCACGAAGAAAATAAATAATAAAAAAATATACTAAATTTCAGTATGTTAAATGCACTTTTGCAAGTAGGCAACCCTGACAGCCGCAGAAGTAGGGTTGTCGCCGGCCATCAGCAATCCAAATGAACTCCTACGGTTTGTAGACAGAATTAAAACCTGAATTTAACTGCTTTCCCACAAGAAATCACCAACACAAAAGGAGCGACAGCCTACCGGCCGAGCCCAGCTATCTGGTCGACCATTTTTCGTGCCCTGAGTTTACTTTTGATCCGTACTTTCGTTGTTTTCTTCTGCCTCAGTCATTTGCCGCGCGTCCCATACATTTTGATGTCGCATTAGCCAGTGCATATTATTATTATTATTATTATTTGTGTGTTATTGTTTACTGTGACTTTTCGTTTCCAATTCGATGGTGCACCAGTACACACAGCCACACCCATATAGCACACTGAAAGAAAAACAAGAAACCCAACCCGACACCGAAACTGAATAGACGCAAATACCGAACCAACGAGACCCTTTCCAAAGACCAGTCCAAAATGGCCAAAATGTACGGAAAGGGTAAGAGTAAGTACACGCAAATCCACACGCACTATTGCATTGCAACCTAACACCTACTGACACCCGCTTGGCATGCAAAGATCTTCATGAACTACTGAGTAATGGGCGCATTCCTACGGGACTAATGCTTTCCATATCTATTCCGCAGCTGCGATCGAGTCGGAGGAGCAGCAGAGGCGACGCTGGCAGATCGAGCTGGAGTTCGTGCAGTGCCTGTCCAACCCCAACTATCTCAATTGTACGTTCTTTATGTTGATATCACCTTCGAGATTGGGGGAAGTGTGCATTCCCTTTAACACTCTAATCGAAACAAACTATCAATTGTCAGTTCACAAAAGTTCTAGGGAAATACTTAGATTTTCGTTCCTAGCACACTCTAAAGATGTTAAATCAATTCAGTTTAGCTATGAATGGCTTAGTAAAACTCCTGAAATCGTGTTCAAAATTTAGGAAAATATTTTAGTACTTTTAAAATTACCGCTATTTTTGTGTGTTTACCCTCAACATTGCCTTAGTTCTCAAGCAAGACGTATCTAACCTAGAAATTCATTCTCCAGTCCTCGCCCAGCGCGGATTTTTCAAGGACCAGTCGTTCATCAACTACCTGAAGTATCTGCAGTACTGGAAGGAGCCGGATTATGCCAAATACCTCATGTACCCAATGTGCCTCTACTTCCTCGACTTGCTGCAATACGAGCACTTTCGCCGCGAGATCGTCAATTCGCAGTGCTGTAAGTTCATTGATGACCAAGCCATTCTCCAGTGGCAGCACTACACTCGCAAGCGGATCAAACTGATCGAGAATGTGACGGCCGCCCAGCAGCAACAACAGCAACTGCAGCAGCAACAGCAGCAGGCTAACGGGGTCGAGGCTGCAACGGGAGGTGAAGCAGCGGCAGCCACGCCCAATGTAAATGGAGCAGCAGCTACGGCGGATTGCCAACAGACGGCCACTGCATTGCAGCCAGTTCAGGCTCAGGCGGGGAACCCCCAACAGCAGCAGCAACAAATCAATGGCCTTTCCACAGGGGCCAACATAAAACTAGAGTTAAACTAGCGCTGGCAACTAAGAGTTTACCAATAAAATAGTCTAAGAACCAGGAATAAACTAGTTTTTATTCCAGACACTAAGGTCCAGCTTACGCTTTTTTGTATTTTAAAATACTGATTGAAATAACACTACTCGTACCCGCTACTCGTAAAGTAAAGAACTGCAGGAACTAGAAAAAACTTATTGATCGTTGGTTCTGAAACGGCGTTAAAATAGTCTTCTTTCTAGTTACCAATAGGGTGGAACATCCCCAATCCGTTTTATTATTCTATGGAGTTCTTTTCTTACCCCTTAACTCCTCAACCACCTAGTGACAAAGGAAACCAAAACAACTATAGAGTTTTCTGTAATACAAAGCCCCTAATTAAATTAGAAAAGCGTTTTAATATAAAAATATTATTTTATCGCTTCGGTTCGCTGTCGACTCCTATTGTGGTTGATTCTATGTATGTTTCAGATTTTAAAGATCTTGCATTAATATACCAACATGTTCATGAATCCACAGCTCCACAGGATGCAGTTTCAGAGCAGGTGGAAGCCGTCGCCTTCAAGGGTCACTTTTACGGCGTCTATTTGCTTTGCAGTCAGAGTTTGGATTCTCGATACCGGGGAAAGTGCTACGTGGGTTTTACCGTGAACCCAAAACGACGGATTCGGCAGCATAATCTCGGGTGCGATTTTGGCGGCGCAAGGAAAACCAGTCGCAAGGGGCCTTGGCAGATGGTAATGATCGTGCATGGATTCCCGAATAACATAGTTGCACTCCAGTTCGAGTGGGCTTGGCAACAGCCCTCGCTATCCACCAGACTTAAAATGTACCCTGAGTTAAGGCGCAAAATGCCCAAAGAGACATTCTTTGACTACAACTTCAGGATCCTCAGCCGTATGCTGGGGGTGGGTCCTTGGAATAGATTGCCTCTCACCGTTCGCTGGCTAGAAACGGATTATGAGAGGGCATTTGATGTGCCGCTCCCTAGCCACATGGATATTGTGAGTGGTAAGGTCTCCATAAGTGCCTCACAACGTAAGAGAGGCGATGATGCATTGGCTCCTCCACCTGTGGCTTGGGCCCTCGAGTGTCATCTGTGTATGCAGCGAATCGAGCAGCCGGAACGATCCCGTCTGGGATGTACAAATCCTAACTGTCGGCTCACCTGCCACATGCTGTGCCTAGCGAATTATCTCCTGAGCGATGAGCCAGGTCACTATATTCCAGTTGGAGGAGTGTGTCCGCTTTGCGAGACCCGTCTTAGCTGGGCAGCTTTGCTTCAGCGCAAACGCCTCTTGTTAGGCATCCCCGAGGAACTGCAGGATCACGATGAGGATCTCAGCGATGGAATTGATGTCGACAGCGAAGTGGAAGATGTCCCGGAGCTGAGCGATTGATTGGGAATTCTACGTTTCATTAGTTTTCGTATAAAATAAATCGTTTTTAAGTCTGTTCACTATTATGATTTTAGCTTTAGTAAAGTGCCCTATATTCCATGTTTCTTCAGTAATATTTTTTATTAATAAATGTGTGATTAATCTGAAACAAAAATTGTTCGCTTTTGGTCAAAAAACACAAATTCAATTTTATGGTTATATTTGAAATGATTGTATTTTACTTCTCTCTAAAACTAAAGAATGGATTCTGATATTTATACTTCCAACTAATTAAAACGAAAAATGATATAGACAATGGAAATATACAGATTTATACAAAATATACAGATTTTGAGGAAAAGGTTTTAATCAATTGTAATGAAAGTTTAATTTTATATTCATTAATTACTTTTTACAATTAGTACACATTTAATATTTATATTTATTAGTTATGTTCTTTAAGTATTATAAAATAAATTAATCAGGTGCGTATTCCAAATAAAATCCAGTCAGTGAGTTGATGAAATTTTATACTTTTATTTCGATCAAAGGTCCAGTTCGGACAATTGTGTTTTAATGCTTCTTAGAGCGTTTTTGTAATTCCTTAGAAGATCGTTCATTCTCCGCTTTTCACTCATATAATACTCCATGGACATTTGCACGAATTCTTCGCCCTTAAAATTGAATACGGTCACTTCGGAGGTATCGATGGTTTCAATGTTATCCTGTTCAATACTAACAGGTTTCGCAGCCGGACTGGGGTTCTCTTTAGGAGTGTCCTTCTTAGAGAGGACAATAGACGTCATCTTCGGGCATTTGGCAGGCGGCGGCTCAATGTCAAGGTGAACTGAAAAGTATAAACGTTAGTATCTAAAATCCAAAATCAATATCTACTTTAAAAATATTAAATAATATTTTTACCGGTTATATTTATATTTTTTAAAAGTATTCGTTAAAAAACCAAAGTCTACTTCAATTTTGTTATGGCCCGAACACGTATTGTTTATACTTACTATCTGGATCAACAGTTTTGGTGATTGAGGTGGTGTCCACGGTATTAATGCTCAGTTCATCATCGCTCAAATTTATATAGTAGTTCTCCTGCGACGTTGAGGCTACTTGTTGGAGCTCCGTTTCCTGTTCGGGATCCCTTTCCTCGTACGGAAATGGGAGCGCTTCTCCCACAAGGAGCGTTCGCTGCTTCGAGGAGGATATAAACTTACGGTCGAAGTGACTGGAGCACATAAACAGCTGGTTCGGGGGAATCTTCGGGTGCACCCTCCCATTTATCCGCCATAATCGAGCCCTTTCCGGTTGTTTGGGAAAGGCGAACAGGGTCCTTTGTTTGGTGTGCCCGTTGTCGTGGAGGGCATAGTAGTATTCGCAATCCTTGTACGCGCAAGTTCTTGTAACCATTTTTAATAATATTGATATATGTAATTCTGGCGTCGTTTCTAGCGATGGCAAAAACAGTACAAAAATAAGTCACGCACGGAAAGTATTTTAGTATTTATCGTAGTATGGCTGAAGGGCTTCAAGCTGGGTTTCATTGAGATTTTAATAGATAAAATAGACATAAAACGATTACATCCGATTTGTGCTTTTATATATTTACATTTTTTAAATACATTGTATAAAAAAAACCAAATTTCTAATTTTATAATATCGTATTTTTTTTGGTGAACAAAAGCCTAACGAAAAGTGTTGGCCAGCTGTTTGCCTCTCGCTCTCTCTCATGACTGGCGTACAGTTTTCGTCGATCTGAGTACTAGGCTTTATTCTCTCTCATGTGGACGGTCTGGCAGCTTCACTAACGGTAAAGAGCTTGTTTTGCTCTTGTTTGCTTTGTCCTATTTTACACTTTGAATTCGTTATTTGTATGTTTGGCCCTTTTTCTGCCTCGTGCTATTTCATGCTTCGAATTCGTTAATTGTACGCGTCAAGAGTGGAGTGCACACCAGTTAGACTATGTCCGTGTCCGATCTGGAGGAAGGCAAAAGTGTGGCCATCGACGTGACCGCCAAGAAGAAGAGAAAGCTGGGCTCCGCCTCCTGCGAGGGTTTCATCACCACGTACCACGAGTACTGCGAGAATACCTCCATCCACGGGGTGCAATATCTTGGGTGAGCGGGAGCGGCCCATGCGTGAACGGATCTTCTGGCTGTTCGCGTTCCTGATCTCGATTTATGGCTGCTCCATGCTGATTGTCAGTGCCTACACCAAGTGGACCGAAACGGTGGGAGTCCCGACCCGAATAAAAGTAAACACAGTGAAAGCTCCCGGAACGGACATTTAAAACTCATTTTGATCGAAATTGAAAACTAAAAAATAAAGTGGATTAAATAGCCGACCAAATGAGCTTTCACTGGCTTAATTAATTGAAAAATATTATTGACTTCTATCACTTGACAGCCCGTCATCGTAAGTTTCGCAGAGAAATCGACGCCCGTGTGGAGCATCCCTTTCCCGGCGGTCACTGTTTGCTCGGAAACCAAGCGTGTCTTAAAGAGGAAAGGTTAGTTGAAAAAGAAATTTCCCGATCCTTTCGTAAGTTTTACGTGGATTTTCAATCCATTAGTCTAAATTTAGGTAAACAATAAAAAGAGGTTTTAAAGCTTTGTCTAATTAAAAGGGGAACATTTTAAACATGTTAATGTTTTTGATTGTTAAATAGCTTTATTGGTTCCCTACAATAAAATTATACAAATTATTTAATTATAATTTATTAAATAGGTAAGGAAACTACGTATGCGGACCTCTACAGCCAGTTCAGCGAGGAAAAGCGAGCTTCGGGGGTGTTTAAGCCCCAAAATGTTACCGCCCTGGAGATGGAGGAGTTCCGCACCCTGCTGCACGTGTGCAACACCCAAATCATCGACGAGGACATGCCATTGATGGCCGGCGCCGACTTGGACTACTTCGATGTTTTGCAAAGGATGCTGCCCCAGTTTGATCGGTATTTCTTCTACTGCCGCTGGCTCAGTCGCTTCGGTGAGTGCGAGAAGTTTTTCCGAAAAACTCTTACGGAGGAGGGCATCTGCTTTACCTTCAATGGGCTGCGTGCCACCGAAATATATCGAGAGGGCACCTATCAGCACCGCCATAGCGGGGAGCCATTGGAGATGGAAAACATAAGCTTGCGTCACCCGCCCTGGACTCTAGAAACGGGCTATGCACCCAGTACTGATGTGGAAACCTTTCCGGCAAGGGTTCTGAGTGCCGGAGCTCGATCTGGCATTTTTCTGGCCCTTCAGAGCTTTAGGCAAGAGGTTGACTACGCCTGCCGAGGACCTGTGCAAGGATTTAAGGTAGAATTTATGGATGATATTTAGGCGTGGTATTATCATACCATGCACAAGTTTGTATTGAATATATTTTTTGAAAACAATATTTGATCGCTCTTAAGTATGGTTTGACCCCTAAAATTCTATATCAATAGTTTTTTTTCTCATCACAAAGTTTATTGATTAATAATTATATATTTCACCCTAGAAAAGACTGACTCTTTAAATCTTTAAAGATAATAATTTTTTGATTGTTTGACTGGAAGTTGAATTCAACCTGCCACATACTCTTTTCGTGTATTATAGCATAGTGTAGTGAAATACTCTAACAATACACTACTAAAAACATATGTATTTCCATTAATGTATTTCTCTTGAGCGTTTTCCTTTCCGAACAGTTTTAAAATGATAATGTGCTTGTGTCGCGATTTAAATTTCTGTTAAAATACACGTAGAATGATAACTTATTATTTTTTGTACGCCAGGTGCTGCTCCATGCCCCCGATGATGTGCCGCAGGTGTCCAGGCAGTTCGTTCGCATTCCTATGGGCAAGGAGGTGTTGATCGCAGTAAAGCCGAGCATGATCACCATGTCTACGGGCATCGCCGAATACCATCCGATACGGAGGCAGTGCTTCCTTAGCCACGAGCGATCGCTGCGCTTCTTCAAGGTTTACACCGAATCCAATTGCCAGCTGGAGTGCCTGGCCAATTTCACTTTGACCAAGTGCGGTTGCGTGAAGTTCTCGATGCCAAGGAACATGGATATGCCCGTGTGCAGTGAGGATAAGATCCATTGCTACGATCGGGCGGAAAGGCAGCTGTTGGTTAGGGAATTCAAAAGGGTAAGAGCTCTCAATGCCGATCGAGAGGATTCTCGAGGCACTGAGTCTGCCTGTAATTGCATGCCCGCCTGTACATCGCTTGTGTACAACACGGAGATCTCACAGGCCAACTTCGATCTGGAGGAAATGCTGTTGGCTGAGGGCGACACCGATTTCCTTCAGGAGTATCCCGGCTCGCAAATGTCCCGCCTGTCCATATATTTTAAGGAAAGCCAGTTCATCACTTCCAAGCGATCGGAACTGTACGGTATGACCGAGTTCTTGGCAAATTGTGGTGGTATATTCGGTTTGTTTATGGGGTTCTCCATCTTAAGCATGGTGGAGATGATTTACCATTTCACTTTGCGGCTCTTCACTAATCTGAAGCGCCTTGTCAAGGTGTCGGATAAATAAGAAAGGCCCATTTGTTGTTTCTGGATGTTCATGCTTTTGTTAATTAATACTTGTTGTTTTTTTGTGCTGGCAAACACGTTTTAATTTTATTTAAAAATTATATTAAAATATAATATTACTATTCAATGGTATTCAATTCAGATATTTAAAAAGTACACATTGTGGAGTAAAGGTGTTAAAATTTAGGACTTTATCTACGGAAAAAAGGGGCTCATAAAAAATTATTTATTTCAATTGATTAAGCATCGAGTTTTAAAGGTAGATTTTTCGTTAAATTTTCCTTCCTTCCCTGCTTTGCAAACTTTTGACTGGAGTTAATATTACTGTTGAAATAAAAAGGCCAACATTTCGTATTTAACCAATTATATTTAATCAACAATTTACTACTTCAGTTACTAAAGTTCAATTTTCTGAACTCCCTGACAGGCCCGATGAGAGGGAAGGGCAGATTAAAAAGTTCAACCCATTCGACCTTTTTTTATACCCTTCAAAGAAAAATATAATTTCAGTCAAAAAGTTTGCAACCCATTGGATCTGAACATTCCTACCCTATAAAGTATAAATATTCTTGATCAACATCACCGAGTCGATCTAACCAGCCGCGTCCGTTTCTACCAAACTAGTCCGTTAGTTTTAAAGCTATCTACTTAAAACTGTCAAAAGTTGTCTTCTAGTGCAGGTAGTGGATCATCGGAACGAGCAGGATCGGCCTATATTCTATAGCTGATCATATAACTGAACAATCGGAAAAGCCATAATTTTGGTGTTTTTATACCCTTGCAGAGGGTATAATAATTTTGGTCAAAAGTGTGCAACGCAGTGAAGGAGACATCTCCGACCCTATAAAGTATATATATTCTTGATCAGGATCACCTCCTGAGTTGTCTGTCTCCTGTCCGTCTGTCTGTTTCTACGCGAACTAGTCTCTCAGTTTTAAAAATATCGAATTGAAACTTTGCACACACCCTTCTTTCCTTTGCACGCAGTATATAAGTCGGAACGACCGGGATCGGCCGACTATATCCTATAGCTGCCATATAACTGAACGATAGGAAATGCCATAACTCTGGTGTTTGTAAAGTTAGGAAGTTGGGATTTTCTATGGCTTTTTTTTTGGCCAATCAATTCGACCTACCAAATTTCATAAGGATCGGCCGACTATATCCTATACCTCCCATATACCGATAGGAAATACCATAACTTTGGTATTTTTAAAGTTAGGAAGTTGGGATTTTCAATGGGTTTTATATTTGGCCAATCAATCCGACCTACCAAATTTTATAGGGATCGGCCGACTATATCCTATAGCTGCCATATAACTGAACGATTGAAAATGCCATAACTTTGGTGTTTTTAAAGTTAGGTAGTTGGGATTTTTATGAGTATTAAGAATGCATCATATGAATAATTTTGGAGAATATTATTTACAGAATATTCTGCAAGGGTATATCAACTTCGGCTCCGCCCGAAGTTAGCTTTCCTTTCTTGTTTTAGTTAGGATAGTTTGGAATTTGTAAAGGTTTTTATTTGGTTAATCAAACCGTTTTCCCAAGTTTGTAAAGGATCGGCATATAAAATTGATTTACGGGCATAGAATCGAACAATTGAAATTGCCTAATTTTAAGGTATTCATTTTTAAAAAGTTAGGAAGTTGGGATTTTTATGAGTTTTAAGAACTGGATCATATGAATAATTTTGGAGCATTTATTTGTAGCATATTCTGTAAAGAATCATCTTTATTAACGAACCTATCTCGAAGGTTTTCTTGATATTTATTGTGATATATCGATTGAAACTAATTCTGATTTTTTAATTTTTTGGAAAATTAAATTTTAATGATTTTAGTTATCAGTTAACCAGAACTGAAGATAAAAATTAAATAAGCAATTATAAAAAAACAGACGACAACCCTATTTTTTTACGTACTTTTTCTAATTTAGTTGTAGCGGAAAATCAAACTTTTATTTCTGGAATAAATTGTCGATTTAATTTTAGAAACTAGTGTAATTATTCAAAATTAATTATTCAGGTTTCTGTGGGCACACACAAAGGTGTATATCTTGAATAGGAGGAGCCTTCCATTTTATGGGACGATAAAAATTAGAACACATATTCGGTTAGATATATATATATATACATACGTCTTACATAAATAAATTTGATTTAATTTTATTAAGTTATGACAACAGATTATTACTTAACATTTTCAAGTGATTGCTGCACACGGTAATTGACTGTTACACACATCATCTATTCAAATTTTAAATATTGTTTTTTTTTTCAGCCATTTCGATAAGTTCGATAGATAGCTGGCATCACTAGTTTAGGCGGTCGCTTGCGCGCCAAATGCAATCGGGCATTATCGATAAAGATAAAAGCAGAGCAGTGTTGCCACAGGCGCCACAGCAAGCCTCTATCGTGCCACAAAAATTGCATAAAAGTTTGGATAAACCAAGCGAAAATCAAAAAATTAACTGAATCGCCACCACCCAACATCGATCAGGCCCCAAAACAAAGTCGCGGTGAAAGAGGATTTAATAGTGCAGTGTGCGAATTTGCAACTCTTCGGCAACCCAGGCAGTTGTTCTGCTCTTTTTAAGGCGGCCGCCGTCGCGTGAAGACTGAAGAGAAAATCGTGGTTTCCGCGAACGCTTGTGTTTCGTTTCACTTGGAATCAGACAGGATAAGATGGCAGCGGATCAGGCTCAGTTCCAGCAGCTCCTGGTGTCTCTTTTGTCTACGGACAACGACGTGCGCCAGCAGGCAGAGGTAAGTCACATTATTCTATGCCTTGGGGTGGGGCGGGGGATCGCCGTAAAACATATTGCCTCGAATTTTCGATGCGCAATTCGCAAATGTGCATATAGAACACACGGCGGATTTCGGGGGCCAGCTGCCATCTATAAGATATTTCCCCAGACCCAGGCATGCGAATCTTTCGGCTGAAATTTCTGACGAATCTGAATCATCGGACAAAACGTGTTTTCGCCCTCCGCTTTGTTGTCGACATTCGCATGTGTGCGAGGGAGAGCGACATACGACGGACAGTGCGAGGAAGCAGGCAAACGAGTCAAAATCGAAACGAAATTGTACAATTTGCATGGCCGCCACATGATTTTCCACTGGAACACCGCTGCCAAACGGAAACAAAGAGCAGGTGCGAAATCCATGACACACGGTCTGGGAAATGCAATCTGTCTGTCGGTTGATAAGGCGGTCGAATTCCATTGTTTCGTTCCGGCGCCACATGGCACCGCCCCACCCACCGCACCCCACCCACTCCGCTGACCTTGGGAAGATGGCAGGCATGGTACCGCCGCTTCCACTTACCCTGAGTAGGTGACAGTTCCTAAAGGGGACTCACTTTTCATCGTTACCGAAGCCTTAGTCAAATCGGATTTTCTTTAAAAAACGTTGTATCCAACCATGAGAAAATACCATATAATTGATCAGTCTTACAATTTATAGTTACATATATAGATAAGTTCACCATTAAATACCAATAAAGATGCCAAGGGAAATATTTTATAAAATGAAATAATCAATGATCAAATCAAAAAAAACAGTGCCCAGTGCTAAGGATATTTAGTACTCACAATTATTAGTTGACCTTATTCACAATACATAAATAAATAAATTTCAATTTTTATTATTAAAAAAGTTATATATTAATATTTTTAGAATATTAAAATAACTTCAAACTAAATCAATTAAATAGCATGTAACTACAGTACTAAAATATGACATTTTTTGTATTTTAGCTGCACTTCGACTTTATTGACTGTATAAACTCTGTTTATAAGTTTACAAGCTATGAAATCAAATAAAATACATATATACTTTTGTTATATGGTAAATTTATCTTATCGCTCTATAAGTACAAGACTGTCAATACTGTACATATTGTAAGCAATTTCCTGCTGCGGATATTGTGAAAAATAAAAATAATAATTAATCTAGAATCCCCTACATAACGAATTTTCGGTAAAATATTTCTCTGAAATTGTATTTTCTGTGACCGGCTCTACACATAGGTATTGATACCTTGTATACATTTTAGCCGTATTCTTATATGAAAAAAACTCAGTCACAAACCACTAACTCAAGCTTTCCCATTTTTTTGTATTTTCCGATACCAGGAAGCATACAACAACCTTGCAAGGGAACTGAAGGTGACGCACCTCCTGGGCAACATCCAAAATGGCCAGCAATCGGAGGAAGCGCGACAGATGGCCGCCGTGCTGCTGCGACGTCTGTTCACCACCGAGTTCGCGGAGTTCTACAAAGAGGTAAGCAAAAACAGCCACTAATTCCGCTAGAAGCTCTTTCTAATAGTCCCATACTCTCAGATTCCCGCTGAGTCGCAGAACCAGCTGCTTCAGCAGATCCTTCTGGCCGTGCAGCAGGAGGTGACTCCGCAGTTAAGGCGTAAGATCTGCGAGGTGGTGGCCGAGGTGGCCAGGAATCTTATCGACGAGGACTGTAACAACCAATGGCCAGACATCTTGCAGTTCCTCTTTCAGTGCGCCAACTCGCCGACTCCCCAACTGCAGGAATCGGCGCTGCGGATCTTCTCCAGTGTGCCTTCGATCTTTGGAAATCAGGAAACTCAGTACATCGATCTGATTAAGCAGATGCTCGCCAAGAGCATGGACGCTAGTTCTGACCCGGAGGTACGCGTGCAGGCTGTGCGAGCCGTCGGAGCTTTCATTCTCTACCACGACAAGGAGAAGGAGACGGCCATCTACAAGCACTTTGCGGATATGCTGCCGCGCATGATCCACATAACTGGGGAGACAATCGAGGCCCAGGACGATCAAAGTCTGCTGAAGCTCCTCATCGAGATGACCGAGAACTGCCCGAAGTTCCTGCGCCCCCAGTTGGAGTTCATTTTCGAGGTCTGCATGAAAGTGTTTAGCTCGCAGGACTTCGAGGACAGTTGGCGGCACCTCGTCTTGGAGGTTATGGTCTCGCTTGCTGAGAACGCCCCTGCGATGGTGCGCAAGCGGGCGGATAAGTACATCGTGGCTCTGATTCCGCTGATACTGCATATGATGACCGATTTGGACGAGGATGAAAACTGGTCCACTGCGGATGTGGTCGATGAAGACGATCACAGCGACAACAACGTAATCGCCGAGTCCTCTCTGGATCGCCTCGCCTGCGGCTTGGGAGGAAAGGTGGTTCTTCCGCACGTAATGAACGCTCTGCCGGCTATGTTGGGCCATGCTGATTGGAAGCATCGCTTCGCCGCCCTCATGGCCATCTCGGCTATCGGTGAGGGCTGCCACAAGCAGATGGAGGCCATTTTAGATGAGGTCATGTCCGCAGTCTTGAACTTCCTGAGAGATCCCCATGCCCGCGTTCGCTACGCCGCCTGCAACGCCATCGGCCAAATGTCCACTGACTTTGCACCGACCTTTGAGAAAAAGTTCCACAGCCAGGTAAGTTTCGTTTGAATTATGCCAGAATGAATTTATTTAATATTAACCTCCAAAGGATTATCTACCTAATTTATGCACTTTTTTATTACCCTATATTAATAATTAACATTAAATAAAATCCCCAACTTATCCCTGTCAGTACAATATTCGTATAAAATTGCTGTGTTATAAGTTCATTGGTTATATTTTCTCTTATGTGTGTTATGTGTTTGTATTTTTAAATTGTTTTGATAAATATAACTGGCAGAAGTTAATTGGAAATCTGTCTACAGTTTAGTGTCTTTAATGCGATATTTACAAACAGACAACACGAACAATATGTAAACAAGGTATTACGTGTAAATAAACAAGACTGTTGTAAAATATTTACTTTTTTCATACGTGCCTTAATACATATTTCAAATGCAAGACATGTGTTTATTTTTCGTGTTAGACTTTTTTTTTTATTCAAAAAAATGAAATATTTATTTAAGGTTCAGAATTGTAGTATTATATATTTAATTACCCTGTAAAAGTTGTTGTAAAAAAGTTATAAGTATATTTCCGATTGTTTTCCAGGTGATTCCTGGATTGTTGTCCCTCTTGGATGACGTTGATAATCCCCGCGTGCAAGCGCACGCCGGTGCCGCTCTGGTAAACTTCAGCGAGGACTGCCCGAAAAACATACTGACACGCTACCTGGACGGGATTATGGCCAAGCTGGAGACTATCCTAAACTCGAAGTTCACTGAGCTGGTGGAGAAGGGGAACAAGTTGGTTCTGGAGCAGGTGGTGACCACCATTGCTTCAGTGGCAGATACCTGCGAAGCAGAGTTTGTGGCCTACTACGATCGCCTTATGCCATGCCTTAAGTTCATCATCCAGAATGCCAACTCGGACGATCTACGCATGCTCCGTGGCAAGACTATCGAGTGCGTGAGCTTGATAGGATTAGCGGTGGGCCGGGAAAAGTTCATCGGCGATGCCGGCGAGATCATGGACATGCTGTTGGTCAATCACACCGAGGGAGGAGAGCTAGCTGATGATGATCCGCAGACCTCCTACCTGATCACTGCCTGGGCCCGCATGTGCAAAATCCTTGGCAAGCAATTCGAGCAATATCTGCCCGTCGTTATGGGTCCCGTGATGCGAACAGCCACCATGAAGCCCGAGGTAGCAATGCTGGACAACGACGAGGTGGAGGATATTGAGGGAGATGTGGACTGGTCTTTCATTAATCTTGGAGAGCAGCAGAACTTTGCTATTCGCACCGCAGGCATGGATGATAAGGCTTCCGCCTGCGAGATGCTGGTCTGTTATGCTAGGGAACTGAAGGAAGGATTTGCCGAATACGCCGAGGAGGTTGTGCGTCAAATGCTGCCCATGCTTAAGTTCTACTTCCACGACGGTGTCCGCACAGCGGCTGCAGAGTCGTTGCCTTACCTTCTCGACTGCGCAAAGATCAAGGGTCCGCAGTACCTGGAGGGAATGTGGTTGTTCATCTGCCCGGAGCTGCTAAAGGTGATCAACACGGAACCGGAGCCAGAGGTGCAGTCGGAGCTGCTGAACTCGTTGGCCAAATGCATTGAGACCCTGGGACCCAATTGCCTTAACGAGGATGCCATGAAGCAGGTTCTGGAGATTATTAACAAGTACGTTTTGGAGCATTTCGAGCGGGCTGATAAACGTTTGGCGGCCCGCAACGAGGAGGACTACGACGACGGCGTCGAGGAGGAGCTCGCCGAGCAGGACGATACTGATGTTTACATCCTTTCCAAAATCGTGGACATCACACATGCTCTTTTCCAGACGAACAAGGCACAGTTCTTGCCCGCCTTTGAACAGGTGGCGCCGCACTTTGTCAAGCTACTGGAGCCCAGCCGACCTGTCGCCGATCGTCAGTGGGGCGTTTGCGTATTCGATGATCTGATCGGTAAGTTGTTTTGCATAGATCTCTTTAATTCTTCGTATTTTGTATCATATATTCCAAAATATGTTTTTTACACATTTTGAGCTGACTTTAAACTAACAAACTCTTCGTTTCTTTGCAGAATTTTGCGGCCCTGCTTGCGCTCCTTACCAGCAGATTTTTACGCCAGCTCTTCTGCAGTACGTGGGCGATAAATCCCCGGAGGTGCGTCAGGCCGCTGCCTACGGATGCGGAGTGCTCGGCCAGTACGCCGGCGAGCAATTCGCACTCACGTGCGCCCAGATCATTCCACTACTGGTGCAGGTCATCAACGATCCCAAGTCCCGCGAAATTGAGAACATCAATGCGACAGAGAATGCGATCTCGGCCTTTGCCAAGATTCTCAAATACAACAAGTCGGCGCTGACCAACGTGGACGAGCTGATCGCAGGATGGTTCTCTTGGCTGCCGGTGTCTGAGGATCCGGAGGAGGCAGCCCACATCTATGGCTACCTGTGCGACCTGATCGAGGGCAACCATCCGGTAATCCTTGGGGCCAACAACTGCAATCTGCCGCGCATCGTCTCCATCATCGCCGAGGCTTTCTGCACTAAAGTGTTGGACGCGCAGAGCGCCACCGGCACGCGCATGCTCACCATCGTCAAGCAGGTGGAATCCAATCCGGACGTGATGGCCGCTTGTGCTAGCACCCTCAGCCCAGAGCAGCAACAGGCCCTGCAGGATGCCTATCGGGAGTTGGCAAACGTGCCGAACGCCTAAGCGATCGGAATACCTCGGCTCTCCAGACCCAATCCAGTCCCGGCGACCTTGGCAAGGAAGGAAGGATGGAAGCTTCAGCTACTCGTTATCATTATTTTTCATCTGACCGAAATTGTCGTCGCAAATGCATTATAAACTATACGTTAAAAACATACATACACGCATACTTATATTTATGTGTACGATAGAGTTATCCGGGTATATAATTCTATATATATTGTGATTTCAATCAAAAAATCTTCTCCCGAAGACAAAAGTCTGCCCCTCGTTAGAATTTGACATGTTGTATGAATCGGTTCCCAATGCCATCGCAACCACACACAAATTCCAATAGATTATTTTCGTTACTCAATTTTTCATATGTTTATACATATGTGTGTATATTCGGCCCACACGGCCGCCCCTCTCCCTGCAAAAAAAAACAGGATGTGAACCTTGTCCGAATCGAACGAAATGTAATTTTGTGCATTCAAATCAGAGTCCACAAAAATATTTAAAGGAATAACATTTATTGTATTTTAAAAATGATAAAAAGAACGAAATAAATAACACGTAAAACGAAATTTTAATTGAAACCGAGTCTGCGTTTTGTTATTGCTATTGCACGTATCATAAATAAATATGAATGTCGGACCTTTGATGTTCTTCCAGTCGGCAACATTTCATATAAATATGCGATTAGTTAAACCCATGGCACGTACGCGTTAATTTTATATTTTGTTCAATGCTTATACTCAATTGACGTGGGCGGAATTAAATAATGCTTAAAACCCAAAAATGTCTTAAGCGAGTTAGATTAATGTTTATAATTCAATTTTTAATTTAGGAACTTGGGTACGGACAGCAACACTTCTTAGATGCTAAGCATTTAAATTTAGAAAAATATATCGGGTTGGGTGATTTTTAATTAATAATTTGGAAAATTGTTTGATATCCTCACCTCTTGCTTTTTAAGATAGCACCTGTTCGCAGGAAAAACTGGACGATTGGTTTTTCTAAGCGAGGACCTTAGATGAGTAGAATATAAAAATAAGAAGACGCATTTAATTCCATATATGTACGAAGAACGTTATTTGCATGTTATTGGTGGGTTTTATTCGATCACGAATTGAATATAGTGTATAAATTCACGTGTTTTAAAATTAGAAGTCTTGTTATTATAATGATCATGAGGCAACTGTATTTCCCAAGCTATTAGACTCCACCCCAAAAAACAACAAATGGAACATTTAATAGTGTTCGGATAACAATGTTTGATTTTTAAATTAAATTCGAACAAGAGTCGTACGACTGTCTGTCATACAAATAATACATTGGTCACCCTGAACATTCATAGGCCTTCTAAACAGCTGATGGAATATAAGCGAATCAAAACAGTGAAAAAAACTGTGAACATTCCATGGCTCGAATAAAAAGAATTTAAATACAAGTTGACATACAATTCAATTCATTTTTATAAGCAGGAACAAAGAAATCGTCATATTAAATTGATGACGAAATACTTATCAGAAGAGCACGTGTCCATTAATTTGATGATTAATCTACTGATGACTTAGTGGCCAAAGTGCATAGATCTGAATCAATCGGACCGACTTTCGCAGCACTTCTCAGTCAGACATAAAACCCAAAGGTGAGTGCAACAGGTGGGCGTGAAAAATCCGCGCGAAGGCAGAGAAGCGGAAGCAATTTCGTTGGCCACAATTCAATTTCGAGCAGCTGGCCCACTCTATTTAGGAGGAAGGAACATGAAGGGGCTGTCTCCCGTCCAATTGTATGACGCATTTTGACCACAAAAGGTGGTCATCACTGGCCCTTTCAGTTGACTTTCGTTTCCCGCCACGTCAGGATGAATCTCTGCCAGCAAGTGGGTTTCCATTAAAATCTGACTCTCATCATGTATCATTTGGACTATAGGAATCCAATGTATTTATAAATTAGTAGAGCAGTTTGTATAAGCAGTTCATGCACTTAATAAATTTTTGGATTTTCCGGTTAGAGATCAAATCTAATAAAAACTATTTAAAATAAATAAAAAATCCTTAAAAGAAATAAAAGTTTCTTAAATTCCTGTTTACCCCCTAGATATTCAAAGCCGTAATGTCGGAGGAGATGGAATTCCTGGATGCCTATGCCGGCATCAAAGAAGCCTACAAAGCGGCGATGACCCAGGTGGAGGTGGCCGTCAGCCATGAGGAGCAGGAATCCCAGGGACAGGCCATCGAGGCCTATGAGTTGGCCCTGAAGATGATAGAAGACACTTTCGGCATTCCCGTAGGTCTTCCAGATGAGATTGATGCCGTGCAGACCGAGTGGAACGATGCCTGTGCGCTTATCCAAAAGCTCAAGAGCGCAAAGGCGGAAGTCAGCTATCATCTAAAGGTTTTGCGATCCCAGAACCAACCCATTGATGACACAGCCCTGGAGGCTGGAGAGGAAACCCGAACGGAAGTAGATGCAAAGAGGCCGTTGCTGGCGGAGAGCCCTTCCACGCATTATGACATAGCCAATGCTAGCGGAGCACCAAAAACTTACAGAGAGTTAGCTGCAGGATTGAGGGAGCTTTTGGCGGTTCGGGATTCCCATGCCTTGCTGGATGAGCTCTTCAGTGCCCAGGTGAAACTCTACCGAATCGAAGCCAGCGGAACTGTTACATCAATAAGTGGGGCGTCCACTATGTCGCTGGTTATGTGCACCGTGGGTGGTGAGTGGAAGTACCTCAGTGGTATTTACTTCATCCAATGCTCGATGCCGAATGAAGAGACCGGAATGATTTGGCTCTACCCCCTGGTCCCCTCGATCACAAACTGTTATCGCACAGAGTATGGAGCCTTCATCTTCCCTGACATGGAGTGCCAGCAGCCGGGAAACGCGTTTGGTTTAATGCTGACGAAGGAGGGCCAGCCTTCACTGAGAACGGATGAAGATTTGCAGGACCTCCAGCAGTTCTTCCTCGACCTATTAGAGGCGGTACTGGCTGGTACGGTGGAGCAGTTGAAATCTCCGACCTCCCAACGTGCAGGCTTTGCTTCAGATTCCGCTTCCGGTTCGGAGCAGGTGTCCAGACACATTGTGGGTGCGGCCGATTTCATTGCTCGAAATCTGGTGAAGGGCGCCGAAAAGACGGGAGGCCTCATGCTCAGGAGCACCCCGTATCTTATTTCCAAGATGACGCCAGCTTCAACCGATGCTCCCACCCAAGTGCCCAGCTCTGTCCAGACTTCAGGTAACATAAGGGATAAAGATAAAAGAAACATTTTAAAGAAAACGTTTTTTTTTTTAATATTATTTAACAAGAAAAGCCGTATTTGCAGAGGTATAGAGTTAATTAGCTTTCTAACTGATATTTTCACCATTAAGTCGAAAAGGATTTCATATTAGATATATTATCTTCCTTTATTAGAAACATTAATTTGCACTAACAAATTATATCATATTTAATTAAAGCGATGGTATTCAGCCCTCTAATCTAATGAATCACGTAGAAAATTTATTTTCAAAATGTTGTATTGTATTATTGTATTTTTAATTTAAATACAATTAAAGAATATATCTTATTTTTTATTTAAAGTTTTTTTGAAGAATCTCCAAATAGCGGTGCGTTGATAACTTTAAGACACTAGTTTCATATAAAAACTATAATTATTTGAAAGTATTTGCTAATATTTAAATTTTTCTGTAGTTGAAGTGGCTCAAAAGGTGACGCATGCGGCAGCCGGAATGACTGGTTGGATAGCTGGAAAAGTGGGCACTGCTTCGATGGCAGTGGGCCGCTACCTGGCTCCTCACATCCAGGAGCAGGGGTCCAAGCTGCTGCAGAAAGGATTCGGCTACGACAGCAGTGAGGCGAATAGCACTATGGAGGGAGCCATGACCATCGCAGCCGGAGCGGTCGAAGGTGTCACCACCGTATTCGATGGTCTTGAGACATCGGCCAAGATCCTCGGTTGCAGCCTGAGCCAAAACTCCGTCAAGATAATTGAACACAAGTGAGTTTATTTGAAATCAGTAATAATATCAATAAGACATTCATTTAAAGTAAGGAAATGCTTACTTCTGTTGCAAAATTTTTTTTTTTTTGGGGTAAACAATTATTTACATAAACTCGTTCAAACTATGATATCGTATTACATATAAACATACTTGGTCGGAGCAAGATAAATAGCGATCGAATATAAGAGAACAACTATTATTTTTCCCCTCTGAGACTTATGTTTTTAAAAACAAACTTTAAATTTTTTCGTATGCCATATTTCAAAGGATGCAGTGATTTTTACTGTATAGATCCAGATTTCTGTCGTGATTTTTTAAATTTTAAGGACAATAATAAATATCTAGTTAAGAAGAAACAAGAAAACAAGAGAGAACGCTATAGTCGAGTGCCTTGACTATTAGATACCCGTTACTCAGCTAAACAACTTAATATAAATATGCCTTCTTGTATGTTTTTCGCCGCTCCAATCAGCTCCCGATTTTTATGTTAAAATCGGTACCCACGGAACACCTCCAATTTGGCTAACTTGATTTGATTTGCATAGTTCTTGGGATATAGTTCGGTATTGACAAATGAAAGCCATCGCAATTTCCTTTAATAGAAATCCTTATCGAGAATTAACGTTGACTCTGTTGAGCACCTTGGCCAGCTGTTCCAAAGTCATACGTTAGATGGCGCTATTGTATACGCCATGAAAGGCGGAAATGTAGGCGCAAGCCAGGCTTAAGCATTTAATGGGTTTTTGGGCTTTAGAGTGGGCGTGACAAACTTTTATTAGGCCAATCGATAGGTATTGACGAAACAAATACATATCAAAAAAAATTTTCATAATAGCATCAAAACTGTGGTCACAGCTTGTGGCTTGTGGGCGTCAGAGGGGGTGTGGCACCATTTTGAAACAAACTTGCGCTGCGTAGGAACTCTTAAAATCTACATGCAAAATGCCAATCTTCTAGCCTTTATAGTTTCCGAGATCTCAGCGTTCATACGGACGGACAGACAGACAGACAGACAGACGGACAGACGGACATGGCTAGATCGACTCGGCTAGTGATCCTGAACAAGAATATATATACTTTATAGGGTCGGAAACGCTTCCTTCTACCTGTTACATACTTTTGCACGAATACAATATACCCTTTTACTCTACGAGTAACGGGTATAAAAAGCAAATTTTGGCAACCCGAAGTTTTTATACACTTGCAATTATTACAAATCGACTACATTTTGATTTCTATTTCTAAATTTTGCTATCGTTTCTATGGCAGCTTTATGATATTGTTCTCCGATTTTAATTTAATTCAAAAACCATAATTTCATAAGACTACTTTTGGGAAAGTTTCAAGCTGGTAGCTTTAATGCTGAGGGACTAGATTGTGTAGAATCGGACAGACGGACGGACAGACGGACATGTCTAGATCGACTCTCCTGGTGATGCTGATCAAGAATATATATGCTTTATAGGGTCGGAAATGTCTTCTTCATTGCGTTACAAACGTTTGACTGAAATTATAATGCCCTCTGCAAGAGTATACAACTTTCAAAGTTCGGGTACTTCCAATACCGAATATTTTATTTTCCTAAATAATATTTTCCCTAAAACTATTTTTAACTGATCATGGTTAATTGCAGATATGGACAGCCGGCGGGAAATCTGGCCAGTGGCACCTTCGACACGGTGGGAAACGTTTTTGTGGTTAGCCAGAACGTGAACTACATTACTCCCAAGGGGATCGCCAAGAAAATGGTCAAACGTACAGGAGAAGCCGTGGTTAGCGACTACAAACGAGACTTACGTAGATCGGAATCTCACTATATAAATGCAGGAGCACTCTATCCGGATTTACGGGCTTTAAAGGAATGAGGGCCGAAACCAAAGATATTATTCATATATTGCAATCGTCGATACTGACATGATATATCTATGTATATGCCATTTGTAGCTTTTTTAGGGGTTCCTTAAAGAAAATCTCATATTTAAAATTTTGTTATATATACCTGAAACGATTACTCTTATGATAAGACCAATTGTTGTGTGATTTGTTTACGAATTCAGAGATAATTTATTATTTGTCAGATAAAGATATTAAATACGAAAATTATTTTTTAAGCAGTTAATCGATTATTTTATCGTTAAAAGAAAGAAACAATTAAATTTTTTTTTTGATATCGACAAATTTACAAATTTTAATCTACTGCTTGAAATTTTCAATGCATACTTATTAAGCATAAAAAGAAATCTCTGCCAATCAGTACCTTTTATAAATTTAATTTTTCCTACAACAATTGTAAGTTTTTATGATTTCTAAGTCATTCATCAGTTGTGCTTCAGTCGGTGACCTAAAATTATTACTTTATCTTACACCAAAAATGAACATTAAGGAACTTTTCTACGAAATTTTGGAAAAATAACGGTTTTTAGTTAATTTTGAACTCAATATAAGGTGAAGGGACTTATTTTTCCAATTTGTTGTCAACATGAGATAAAAGTTAGGTAATTTCCCACGCATTTCTTAAAAAAAATTTGTATGTGAAATGATAACTCCTAACTCCATTAAATAAAATCTTGATATTGCTTTCAAAGAAATATTTAAGAACCAATTATTGGTACCGAAACATGTTCTGTATGAATTGAAAAAATATAAATCGGTGATATACGCGGCGGGTTTTGGTGGTTTTTGGTAAGATGATAAATGATAAGTTTTGTATTTTGGGTTGAATTTGAGAACGAAATTTCCACTATAAATGCTATGCCTTTTTTGTGACGCTTTCCAAAAACATAGAGTAAGAAACTATATAGACATAGAGTAAGAAACTATATAGGGGTTTCATTTGCTCTGCCCGGGCCTCTGCCAAAGCTCTGCTGAGAGCCATGTTCGAAGCTAACTTCTTTTAACTTCGGTTTCTCACCATACCCAACATGTGCGAGGCACAAGCAATAGTATGGGGAGTTTTCGCACCAATCCTTAGGAATAAGACCGACAAGTGAGCAATAAGTATGCACCATGCTTGATCATAGAGTAAGGAACTATATAGTTTCTTACTCTATGATCAAGCTCGATTCGAACAAATCATTTTTCCGCTTTTCGCCTAAGTGGCATCACTGGCAAAGTTACTCGAGAGCGCGGGCAGAGCAAATGAAACCTCTATATAGTTTCTTACTCTATGTCTATGCCATTGGACTCGAATGAAGTTCGATTCGAACAAATGAAAAACTCTCTTTTTTCACTGGCAAAGTCGCTCGAGAGCGCGGGAAGAGCAAATATATAGATTCTTACTCTATGACGAAATCATACGCTCATGAGTGCCAGCGTTGCCACCCTCAATACGCTTCCCATCTCGGCGTTACCATCCTCCGCAGGCTGGCATTGCCATTTTTATAGAAATTTGTGTGACCATTTTTCAAGGTTCGAATGTCGATATTTTTTTGAGGTGAATTAACATGGCCCTGCTAAACATCGATGTTACGATGTTTTGAAAGCATCGATGACAGCCGATGCTAGCATCGATGTTTCTCCACCTCTAAAATAAAAAATAAATAATTGAAAATTAGCCGCCGAACCGATCGGACGTGTGTCGCGCTTGTTCGCCTTTTCGTGATTTCGCCCCATGGCACGGTAAATAAATAACAAAAGAAAAGTTAGCAAAACTGTGGTGAACCCAGAGCCTTGTATTTATTTTTCCGTACAAAGTACCATGTTTTAAATTACAATACACTGATATCTGAGTGAAAAAAGGTGCACCTGTGCAGTGTAAAATTGTGAATTCAGTTGCGGTCTAATTATTGTGTGTGTGTGGGTGTGAGGGTGTGTGTATGTGAGTGCAATTTTAATTTTAATTTTGACGAAATATTTAAACGAAAAAGTAAATAATATTTAGCGATTTAAGTTGTTGCTCATACGACACACAAAAATATAGTTTTTCTCGCTTACAAATACCAGTTTAAATAACTGCCAACTGCCATAAACGGCCAACAGCAAAAGCAACAACAATAACAACAACAACAGTTCTAACAACAGTACACAAACAAACACGTTTTCCGTTTTATTTTTCTGCTCCGCGTTTGCTGGTGTGTGTGGGTGTGAAGCTGTGTGTGACGGTGTGTGTGTGTGTGTGTACGTGTTGCTCGTCTGAGTATAGAAATTTCTAATGATTTTTGGTTGTGTTTCCGAAGAGCAGCGCCAAACAACAACATCAACTATTGGACTCCACAGTGCCTGTTTTATGATTTGCATATATAATTTTATTTTCGCCCAAAACAACTGCACTTGCAGAAATAATACAATTATTAAAAAGCAACTGCAATATCAACGATCCCAGCTTTGAATTTGGTTGGTGAGTATATTTAAAATAAATATATGACAAAACTTGATGTTGTTATTTAAAACTTTCCAATTTAAATTTCGACTTCAAATATTTTTATTTACAACTTTAACATTAGATAAGGTCGTTTATTTTTTAATATATCTTTTAAAAAATGTAATTAAAGAGGAACAGGAGTCAAACTAATTTCATATCATGACATTAAAGAAGTGTATTTTTAACATAAACATTTTCCTCAAACAACTTGTTCAAAAATAAAATTTTAAAGGTAACAAAAAACATTTAAAAATGCGGTTTAAGAAAAAAGCTATAAGCAATATAAGATCAGTAAGTCACGAGTCCGATCGATATAAAATTAAAAAAAAAATGATTATCTTAAATCTTTTCAAAAGTATATTTTTTAAACTTTTACGCCTTAGACATATGTTTCGACGGTTTGTCTTATTTTTTATTTTTCCAATATTTTCACTTTGCTTACCAAAATTTTCTCACCGCTCAAACTTGCAGCATTAAGGCGCCTAGTCATTTATTTGATATCATCATTATCGTCATCACTTGAGCTACAGGTTTTTAGCTAATAAGGTAATGGCAAAAGAGACGAAGAAAAAATTGGTAAATTATAATCGAAAGAAAAAATCCATCATTGGAAAGTTGATTTGATTGCATTTGCGGAATGCAGTTGCCAGGGTTGCCTAGTTGTGCGACAGGGCGACGCATTTTTCGCTAGCCGTGCACTTGGCTAATATTTCAGGCTTCATGCTTCATTTGCCTTTAGAGCGGCCCAAGTCAACTTTCGGATCAAAGTCATTCGAAAGGGCTGGAATGAATAACATACGCGTCGACACTCTATAAGCTCAGCTATGCAGAGTTGCATTCCTATCTTGAGTATTTTGTATTATACAATTTTTATAATACATCATTTAAAGCATAAAATTTATTGATTTTAGGGCGAGTTTCTCACAACCTTTCCACCGTCTTTTACTTGCACCACCCACAATAGTCGTAATAAATCACTTCAGGTGACAGTGGTTGCTAACTTTTTGCAGCAATTGGCAGGGCAGGCGGAAACTGTTGGGTAGAAGCAGAGACGCGTGGGGACATTACACAATTATCCAAAACATTTCCCCCAGCAAATGCAATTTTTCAGGCCGTTCACATGAAAATCAATTCCTTCCTCCCTCTACACGAAAACAAATTTGTATTATTATTGAAGACTAATTATAAATAATTTTTTGGTTATAATAATTAATGTTAATAAATTTATTATAATTAATAAATTAATTTATTATTATTATAAAAATGTATTTAAATAAATAAAACATTTGAACACATCCTTTCGAACTTTTTTATAAATTATTTTAACCCGTTTAAAACAAAATGTATGTTTGGGATAACGTATTTAGCCCACTTATATTTACATTGTTTTGCATTGTTTTTATTCCCATTAAGTGAATCAGATATAAATAAAAACTATAGACAATATTATTACAAAATAAATAAAAACTTTGTATATTTTTTAAGTGTATTTCCCTCATTCCTTGCCGTTGGTTGTTTTCATTGCCGTCTGTTTTTCGCCGTCATTCGCTGCTGCTGTTTTGTTTATGCTTTTCCCATCTTATTGTTTTTGCGCGCCTCGTGCGTCAATTTATGTGAGTTCAGTTCGCCTGCAAGACGGAAGCACTTCTTAATGATACAAATAATAGTAGCTGTAGCGGCAGCTGGAAAAACTGAAGAAAAAAGGGTGTCCCGGTCGCTTTTGGCCACCCCTGAAAACTCTCCGTGGAAAATTGGCGCCGCCGCAACTGCCGAAATGCCGCTGCTCAAAACTTGTTTGCCGCATAATTTCCAAAGTTGCAATTTTCATTTTTATGGCCATTTGTCTTGGAGTTGTTTTTGTCTGTTTTATTTTTTATTTTTCAGTTGAAAGTGTTTGCAATGCCTGTTGGGGAACATTTGGGAGCTGACCGGTTTAGTTTTTGTTGCCTTGCTCATTTTGTTATCCGTTGAGGTAATCTGAGTTACGTAGAGGAATAATTCATTTTTAGTTGCTCCTTTAGGTTTATCCCTTCTCGTTCCGCTTTTCGTTATAAATTTACCGATATTGTTACCGAATTGTATGAGTTAAAATAGGTCTCCAAAATAACATTATAATTTTAAATAATACCACTTGAATAATAATTATATGCTCATATTTAGAGTTAATGTGTTGGTAAAGCCAGAGAAATCGGCTTTATTATACATTTTTAAAGAACACTAAGCTCACCTTTCAGATTTATAATTTTAAAGCGCAACTCTTCCCTTTCTGGGAGCCGTTACCTTGTATCCGATTTCATAACCATTTCTGGTTTATTCCGGCTCTTTCATAATCTACCAAAGCACTTGTCACTGCCATCTGCTGCTGGCAACTTCCACTTGGCCACCCATATGGGCCCAGTTTGGGTATGCAGCTTACCTGTTCCACCACCAAATACAAGTGACACTTGTGCAATTATTGTACAAAATGTTATTGTCCACTCTTGAAAGCAAGTGTAGTGTGTGTGTATAGTAGAACCCTCTTGGACAGGTTGATTACTGTAACGAATGGTTTTATTTTATGCCCACTTCTTCACGTCTACCTTTGCCGACGTCGCTCGGAAACAATGGCGGGTATTTAGTGAAAATGCTCTGTGCGGAGCGGTGGCAGAGCTAGCTTATTAACTTACCTGTTATTTCAACCATTTTCATTTTTCACACGCACGCAGGTCTGGAAAATGCACTAGCCTGCGGATTAGTTCGCCCTGGCTTGGATTTCTTTGTCTGTCCCGCTTTCCCGCTCCTGCTTTTCTCAATGAGCGGAAATGCCGCAGGGGGTGATTTCTTTTCAGGTGTATGTACAGGAAAAAAATTAGTGAACTTTTATGTTTGTATCATATGTAATAAAATTTTTTAATTTTTGTCCATAGTACAATAAATACCACTTTTTAAAATGTTACATTAAAATTGTAGAGTGCTGGTACTTTATTATTTTATTGGTTGATAAATACAATTTTAAATCTATCCAAACAATACCACATTTTTCTTCTGTGTACCCTGTATTTTCATACTAAAACCAGGGCCTAAAAAAAGTAACTTCTAATTTTCGGTCCCTACTGATTTCACTATTTAGGATGTACATAATTTGGGCGAGGTCTTTCCTATCAGATTCTAGTAAATTGATGGCGCCCGATGAGTATTTATTAGTTCGTTTTCGTGAGTTTACTCTATAATTAAAATGCATCCCGACTTTAAGTTGGGTCTAGGTTGATCGGAACTGCGGCTGCTTATCATTAAAGCGCGATTTGTTTCGAAGCTTGATTAAATGAATCGCCTTGAGAAAAGATTTTTGTTGGTTTTTTAATGAGTTGGACTGTGTTTATTTGTAATCAGAGCGCAGATCGTAGTATTAGCGTCTGAAGGCAGAAACATTTTCGGAACGAGCTTCCCCAATGAAATCACAATGAAGCAAAGTGAGTTTTTGGTGCATAAATAATAATTTAATTACTTTTGTATGCCCACAGCGAATTCCACTAATTGAACATTTCAATTACATAATCATTTCTCTTATCGACTCTCTTTGGGGCGACACAACTCCCGTCGGACAATTTTCAAAACATGGTTGGCTTTAATTTCAGCAGCCACCCACTCAAAGGATACATTCCTAGCATATATGTATGTGTAAAACTGTATATAGCAACTTATATAAAAGTATATATGGAATACAAACTGTTGACCTAGCTCCAAGAGCACTGGCAGAATTAATTGCCACAGGCATTTGTTGTGTGTATAACGCGCAAAAGTTGAGAGTTTTGGATCACATACATGCGCTTTTACAAACTCGTTCTGTTAACGCCTAACATTTGCATGCTAACAGTGATTTTATTGCGCGAAATTTCACTGAAATGAATATTACTTTATGGGTATTACATTTAGTGGGCTTAAATGGGCGAATAAGTGTGACTAACTTTGTTGCAAGCATTATTCTTCGCCATTACCTGTATAATAAATACGGATTAATGTATTGAAAAGCATAGTTTAATTGACTTTAAATAAAGGTGAAATCAATGCTTCAACCCAATATCTCACCATCTTACATTTTTTGTGGCAGGATGTGTTTGAATGTAGAAAGCTTTACATGGTTCTGGTTGAGCCACCCTTGGCAACCAAAACAACCTACCCCAACCCCACCTCTGTTAGCCCTTAACAGCAGCCTGTTAACTTGGAAATTGGGGGTGGGAAACAACAGCTGTTCCCAGCTTGGGGGCGTCGCTCCCGAAGCCGAAAACGAGTGCAATGAAGTTATGTGCCCACTCTCGGCCCACACCCTCCAATTTTTACAGGCTGCCATTGCAACAGAGTCGACAGCTTGTGACCTATATAAAATTGAATATGTGCAGAGCATATAGCCACCGCTATACATATATACCTACAGATATTGCAAACTTTTAGGAGCCTAACAAATGTCCCAAGTATGTATGGAAATGGCTTTCCATGTTCCTGTGTGCCCAACTTCAGGTCGAGAATCCGTCGGCTTGGGGGCCTTATCAGTTGGCACGAATGCTTTCCGCCCCGGAAAATGGTTCAGTTCTTTTTGTGGACTTAACGCGTCAAGTTGGGCTCTGGAATATGTGTCGGCTCTGTGCGGGATAAATGAGGGAAAACTCGTGAATTTTTAATACGCCGGGCATAAAACCAGGTTGAACTCGGGTGAAAAACAAAATAAATGTGAGAAGATATAAAGAAGAGAGGTGTATGAAAGCTCCTCAAAGGTAGATACATTTTTCCCTTTGAAACTAAAGTAAATATTTAATCTTTCCTTGCCAGGCCCTGTCTGTGGTTATCTTTGTTTACTGCCCTACCTTTGTTTCTGCGATCTCATTTAAATATTGCAATTATTCACACCTCTTAACCTTCAGACCAGTCTTATCAGCTGTATTTATAGACTTCTCACTCAGGCGTTCTCGACTGTCCAGCGACCCATTTATGCAAATATAGAGCTCTGATTGCACCTGGAACTGCGCCTCAATCGGATTATACCATATTTGTATAATGACGAGTGGGGGCGCTTGATTAGAGTCAACAAAGGAGACGGGATAGACAATGTGGGCTGAGTCCATATAGAAGCAGCGTCAACGTTTATCAGCAATTATTAGAGGAACGTCAAGTTTTTTATTTACTTAGCGGCACAACGAACCACGAGTATTCCTTGGGGGAAATGTAAACTGTTCTCTGTTTACATTCATTTTACTAATTAAGTTTTTTTTTTTTTAAAGCCATTTAAAATGCGACTGACATTTAACTTGCTTACGAAAATTTTGAAATATAAAATTAAATAATTTTATATAATAAAATTTCAAAGCTATTTACATTCTGAGAAATAGTTTCTATAAAAGTCGATAACGTGGTTGGTTTTAATCATATAATCAGTCTATAAAAATATAAGGTGAATACCAATTTTTCTTTGCCTGCACCGGTGATAAGATAAAGCAACTTAATTTTACTCCCTTTCGCTTTGCCAAATAATCACATTTTTGCACCTTCTTCAAGAAAATTCCTAAAAACCTTTTGTTTTTAATTTACGGTTGACCGACATTTTGTGTGACTTGCGATGAATTCCATGGAAAGGGAACTACTTAAAACGACCAAGTGCAATAAAAACTGACCAATTCGAGTGATCGATCAATTCAAACCCCCAACCCTCTTGCTCCGTAATTAAAGCATTGAATTGTGGCTTATAATGGTTAGCAATACCATTATTCCTGCTGGTCTTTTTCGGCTGCTGTGAAGGTCAAACTGGGGCGTGGGGTTGGGGGTCACATGTCAAAGTCGATTTAGGGTAACCGTAAAACCAGATCTCCCCAGAGACCTTCGCATTCGGTTTTTTTGGTGCTTTATCTCGTCTCCAGCTGCCATGTTAATTACTCGCATCGCATAATTTTTAGGCCTGTCGTATGCCTTTTTGTTTTGTTTCAGTTTATAATTTTTGATAAATGGGCTCAAGTTACTTCACAGTTTCGACGAACAGTGACCGATCAGTTGGGTTCGGATTACCCGTACGACGTTGTTAATAAGTGCCAGACTAATTGTTTAACTATTTTTGCTGCCAGTGTAAATAAACACTTTCCTACTTAACAGAGACTTTATGTTGCTTAAATGCAACAATTTCTCTTGCTGAGAAAATTTTCACTTTTATTTCTATAGAGCCAGTTTGCCTACTGTTGCGGTTGCTTTTGCTTGGCTGTAACACGAAAAGCCAGGCAACTCTAATAAATAAAATAAAAGGCAGTTGAATTGTCCGCCCGCAATGTGGATGTGCATGGCGTAGTTTCAACTGACAAACTCATCCGATGGGAAGTTTTTTATTGCGCCACGAAAAGCTAAGCTCCCCGGCCACCATTTAAATCCATCCTGCCGAATAGGTATATAATTTAAATATTTGCGAAAGAAGAAATAAAGTACAATTTTGTATAAATCGGTAATTAGCAAGAAAACAAATAGGTAAAAACCGTAATACCAAACGCAAGAAGGAAATAAAAACTCTTTTCTAATGTTTTGCTTAAATTAATAATAATACATTGAAAATGAATTGTAAGTATAAGCTTTAAATTAAAATATACATGCTCGAGTATTTTTTTAATATTATAATTTTATGTCGTCTATTTGTTGGAAGAAAATGATTTCCTCTACCGTTTTGCAGCGCTCCACTCACTAAAACTGAAAAACGCACTTTTTTGCCTGGCTGACAACTTTAAGCCATTTACCAAGATCCAGCACTTCGAGCTACACAAATGCATTTCCTTCTTCCATGCAAAGGTGAGGCCCCTAAAGGGCAAGGAAAAAATGCACGGGGAAAATTTAAATGAAATCGTGTTTGAGCGGAAAATGCACTCGGTGTGGAGTGGGGCTAGGGGCAGCGGGCGGGGCGGTGGAGCGTGGCGCGGAGAAGTGGTATCTAATAAAATGCACATTATTGCGAATTCGTTATGGCCGAGAGCTTGCCTCTTGGCTCTATGCTGAAATTTTCTCGCTGGGATGCGGGCCATGCAATTATTGGTGACTTGGCTTGGGGAAGCTTCGGAGTGAAGCTTGGATCGGGTTTTCTGCGGCCTTCACCTCGCTTGGAAAACAGTGTTGTGAAGCGCCAACTGCCCCAATGTGACGACAGATGTGCTCTGTCTTGGCTGCCAAGGAATTCGCGCAATTTGCAGCAGCAACATCAGCAGCGGCAACAGAAACATCAACATCAACTGCGGCTACAGCGACCATCGACTGGGAGTGACTTATGCGCATGCCCAACAACGAGTTTTGTGGCGGTCGAAAATCGCTGCCTCCAAAGTAAACAAACTTTTCTCTAACTCCCACCGCCCCCTCCATCACCTTTTTCTCTCTCGGCACAGTCTGGTCTCCATATGTATCTTTAAATATGAATATTAAAAGCGGTTCTAAAATTGGTCAGGTATTTTATGAAACCCCCCAGGCAGAGGAGCTAACTATTGTAACAGCTTAGAAAGGCAAAAATATTTCGTATCACATACCATCCCATAAATACAGTATTATTATTTATTTAATTGTTAATTAGAATTTTAAGCAAGATTTTCAAATTATTTTGTTTTATTTGGTCCTTAACTACATAAACACCTTTTCCAATTATGACAACAAATATTCTTATGGAAATATATTTTTGTTTGGGATATTATAATTTACATATATGTGAACAATTTTTTTTAATCTAATAGTTTGGGGGATTGGCAATTTAAACATGAACTAAAATTATATTCACTGACAAAATTTCTTTTAGATACGGTTCGATGCCAACCGAATTTGTTTGGAAGATATTTTTGTGATCTGTGTTGCTAACGATTAGCCTATCATTTCAGCTTTACAACTATATCTGTATCCATACTAATTATGCTTTAAAAAAGTTCCCTATTGACTACTTTCCTTGTATTTACAGAAAATTCGTGCGATCGAAGTTGTACTGTAAATCTTTCTCTGTTCGCGCCTCACTGCGAAAGCCGGTTGTTTGTTATTAGTTGGCCCCCAGACAATGTTGGCCATGTGTTCGGGTCTTGGTATGCGTGCGTTTGTTGGCCTTTTGACGTCTCCCTTGCCTGTTTCTCCCCCAATTCCCCAGATCCCCTCCTCATCCTGTTGCCGCTGTTGCAAGTTCAGTGACTGCTGTCCGCGATCCGCTGAGGTTTTACACCGAAGCTTGCAGCCTTCGATCACAATCAGTTTACGCTTTGCTTACAAAACTGAATGACCGGCCATTGATCATCATCAGCGTTGAGGGGCAGAAAGGGGAGGGAAGACCACTCCCCAGTTAGCATCTGCTTTGCATTGACCAACACTGTCAAAGGTCTTTGAGCCAAGTTAACCAAATGGTCAATTTCCGCTTGTGCCCATCCATAAAATCAACAATCATGATTTATTTATAGCTCGTAGCTGAAAGGGGAGGCCTGCTTGCGCTTATCAGCTTGTAGTCTTTGTGGAACTTGACATAGTTTACTCACCCAATCAGTCAATTTGGGTGCGATTACTTAGTACATACTCGAGTATTAACTGGTTGTCCTAACTGGTCTAGGGAACACTATAATGGCGCTTATTGTTGGCGGTAAAATCACAATGGATTGCTTTGTCATATGTGAGCAATCTTGGGGAACATTTTTTATCTAAGGCTCGAGATTAGAATATAGAAAAGGAAGTTAGCTTTGGCAAGCCGCAGTTTATATACCCTTGCATTTATTCCGAAAATTGATTAGTGAGTTTGAGTCATTCCTGGTCGGTGTTTTACTGCGTAAAACTGCACTGTCAGTATGACAGATACATATATATATGAAAGCTATTTGGTCTAGGCATCCGATTTGGATCAAACTCTAGGTATTGGTTCGAGATAGTATAAAACCATCATATGTACATGTATTTCAATAATTGAAATTAAAATTGTTATGCTTAAAAAGTCCTAATATGTGTACTGCATTTTAGACATTAGAACAGAAAGTTACCCATCAATAATGGTTTCAAAGTCTTGAAGATATTGTTTAAAACCGTTTAACAAGCTTTTTGGCAGAACCGATTTTAGTCATTCGGCCCGTTATGTCAATCGTAAAATATACTTTTTTTGGTTTGGTTTGTTGGTTTTTCCTCATAAAAGCAAGTATATAGCAGGTGTAACACCGTTTCTTCATTAGCTTTGTGTGCTCGTAAATACCGAAAGGCCAAGAACCATCTTATCGACAAGGCTATTTTGAAAGCAAACAATAATGGTAAAATGCAATTGTAAAGCTGTAAATTATAGCATGGGAAGGAAAGCTTCATCAGACAAGAGAAAAAATGTGTCCATTAAGGCAAAGCCAAAATAGTGGCAAAAACCAAATGCACTTGAAATTATACGATTCTTTTTCTAGATGAGCTTGAATTTTCTTAAATTCGTTTTGAGTTAATGCCTTGGTTTTTCTTGTAAGTGTGCTATTTCTGTAGTTTAATATTTGAATTTTTATAGCAACAAGAACAACTTTCCACTTGTCTGGGCTCTTTTCTTTCAGACACAATTAGTAATTTTGTCACGAAAATTTCCTCTTCTTTTGTAATTGCTTGCATTTTTGTAACGCGTTTTCTAATTTGTAAGTCTACCTGGTTCATTGATTAGCTTTTTATACAGACATTCAGAGGGGTGGGGTATGAATAAATCCAAACATCAACGGAGGAATCACTTTGTTCTACGTCCATTCTTCTGGTGAAAATGTCTTGCTGGCTTTATGGATTTTTGATGAACGAAGAAAGTCTCTAGACGCCTGACCATATTGGTCAGGTTCCCCCTTCTGCAGGTACGTGCTTTTGAATTGAGGCTTAACTGGGTTTTTTGGCTATAGAAAGTTGGATTTTTATTCTGTCAATTAACGAGGCGGAAAGTGTTCTAACAAGTGGATTTATGAATCTCATTTACTCAGAGACTGCTAAAGGTGACTGTAATTATAAATAACATAGTATTTTCGTATTTTCGAAATACTTTCCTCAACCATATAGTTTTAAGTTAAAATTAGTTCTATAACAGGTCCGAATCCTTATATGATGTGATTTAATTTTGGAAGGTATTTAAAAAGAGGAAAAATGAATTCATGGTAGTATACATTTCAATGGAACTTTAAGATTTAATTGTGGTAAGAAAATCGCTTTTATAGGTAGACAGCATATTGACTGAAAAAAAATAATTAAAATGATATTTTGGGCTATTTATGTGCAACAAAACTGTCGTTTCATAAAATGAAAAGTTTCTTGGTGTTCTTTGTACCTCTCCAATTGAATTTATATGGCCACGGCTCGTTGGAAATTTATGATCAATTTAGTAAATGATCCCAACCCTTTGGGCTACCCTCACTCACAGCGTTTGATGTTCTAATGAATACAATATCATTAGATGGATCTGCGAAATCATCGCTGGCTAGGCTAAAATTTCCTCAATTGCTTTGCGTGCGTAAGAAATGTTTCTGTGGGTTTTAATTGCACATTTATTAGCAACTGGCACGGACATACGAATCTTCGCCTCGCGACTTCGTTTAATTTTATTTTACACATTGGCGCTGCGCTTCCAGATACAAGATACATCTTCGCTTTGGCGCCATGCGGGCAATAAAAATGTTTATTTTTGCACACCGAAATGACGACAACCAAGTTTTGTTCATCTTAATTGAAACGGTCTGAAAAGAGTTGGAGGTGGATGGCGAGCGGCCCCAATAAGCGGGCAGAACCCGAAACCGCGAAAAAGTATTTATTTGCTGTACGACTTGGAATATTTTTGAAGAATTTCATTTTGACTTCGTATAGCCTTTGGCAAATTGATGAATAGTTCGTCCCATTCCTTGTCTTGAAAAGTGGTCGTCGTCAAATTTAATTGTTTGAGAACGAAACAAACAACTCATTCAATCATTCAATATCGATCCGCCGATAGATACACATCTCGCCGTTCTCTAGTTTATCTTGCCTGCATAATTTTCTGTAATTCGTTAGTTGATGCCGAGCTGTCAAATGAACAAAAAAGCAACGAAAATAGCGAATTCGGTGACTATTTTTATGCTTTTTCGCCCTGGCTGGCTGATCTTAAGGAATTTTGAGTTCTTGGCTGCGTAAAAATTAAAATATCGCCTGCCTAGCTGTCGAGGGTGTTACGCATTTTTGGCTGCGCAAATTATGCAGTCTGTAATAAATTTTCAATATATTTAAAAAGATGATAAAAAATTTTATTTGTATAAAAATCTTATATATGGTTCCATCATTATGTGTCATTGATGAATTGGCCAAAATTATTATTAGTATTCATATAAGAAATAAATAATAACATTATTAGAGGAAGTATTAAAACAAAAAACATTTTACAAACATCGAAATACGTCAAGTATTCAAAATCAAATTATAATAATCGTTTAATACCTGTACAACATTTAATATAAGTAATAAAACATTTTTCGCAGTTTATTTCAAAAAATGCCAAAACAGGAATGCAATTTACGTGTCCTTCACCGCACATTTCAATTTCAAAAGGTATATGAGTTATTCATTATAATTTATTCATTGCTTCCCTAAAGTTTATGAAGGTAGAATTTAGTAAGGACCTAATTCAAACTAATACAGAAGGCCCACAAAATGCATAAGATGAATGTGTTGAAGTAAACATGAGAAACAATGTGTTTGTCTTTGATAGTTTTATATAAGTTACAATTTAAGGTAAACTCTGCTGAATATATAATTTCCTTCAAGAATAAAAAAAATTTTCATCAGATCTGTGCCTTCAAAGTACTAAAAATTGTAAGAACAATTTAATGTTTTCCAATTTTATGGGATGGCGCCAGTTCAGAGATCACGGATTTTCTAGATTCCCGATAATTTATGGTGAATGAAATCGAAATATTTTATAGAGCGTACAATTTAAATTAGAGAAATGGAAGAAAAGAAGAAATAAATGTTAAGGCTGCCAAACTATAAGTTGGGGAAAAGCTTTTATTTTGATTTTTAATGTTTGCCAGACAAGCGCAAACGAAAACAATGTACACAGAAATAGAGCAGGCCAAATAAAAAACCATAAAACCAAAACCCGAAAAGAAGCCAAATAGATAAAAGAGAAAAGTGAGGAGTAGGAAAATGCAATGAAAATTGAGTTATAGAAAGAAGAATACGGCGACGAAACAGCGCTAAAAATGCGCCTCACAAAAATAGAGCAAGGCATGTGGATAGAAATGAAAGAAATTAGATGAAAATAGGTTCCATATAAATATATATATACGCGTATATGCATGCTATATATATGCACAAGCATATCCGAGATATTTGTAGAGAGCTCCCTGTCTTAGCCAGACAGGAATTCTTCCCGTTTATTCGGATTTTCGGCGTGAAACAGCAGGGAAAACGAAGCTACAAGTTGGGAAACGCGTATTTTTATTCTGTTTTTGTATTTTCCTTTTGGCACAGAGACATTTTGGGACAACTGAATTTATGGCGCCTTTCTTTAAATTTTCCCGTTGATCATCGGAATTTGCCAGCAAGCAGCGAGAAGAAAAATCTTACCATTTAGAGTAAAGAGTTTCTCATAATAATCATAAAAGTTGCGGTTAGTCTAAACTTTCAGTAAACCTGAAGTACAGATTTAATCAAATGCTACACAAAATTCATAAAAAATCATAGGATCTAAATTTTTGTATTAGGGTCTTTATGTTTGACACATCTTTTACTTCGATTCCCGAGATATTTCTCTTTGTCAAATCGTAAAACGCTCAGCAGGTCAATAATTCCGCCGGCCCCCCTTAACTTAACTTCGATCCAAACCTTTCAGCAAAAAGACACAGAACTGACTTTCTATAAATTTACGAGTGAAGCATTTAAATGTCTACAAATTATTCATAAACCAAATGACATATTCACAGGTTTACTTTTATATTACTACGATGAATATTACCTTATGCATAATAATAATTTTTGGACATTGGTGACACGTGTTTTGAAAGCCAACTTCAAGTCAAATTTGTAGAAAACTTTGATGGACATGGACAACAATAGTATTGTTATGTGTATATATAAAAGGTTTCAATAGGCGCTCATCACAGCAAGCCACTTTAAAATTCTTTTTTTTTTTTTGTTAAAAAATAGTTTTAATTCTTCAGCATTCTTTTATTGTCAATCTTTAGTAAGATTTTTTTGTATTTGTCAGACCAGAAAACTTGAAGTTTTTTTTTTTGGGATCACCGATAGAAACCAAATTCCAAACCAAGCGGTAACAAAATTTTTTTCTTAGAATTGGACGTCGTTTAACGTTGTCAAAGCCCTTTTCCTTGTATTAGTTGGTTAAAACAAGCAACGGAAGAGTTTATTCTGTACAAAACATGTACAGAAAACCAAGGCAAAAAAGGGAAAATGTGGATTTGACAAAATAATACACAGCATTTTTAATCATGGGCATGCTTATTTTAGCTTTTACTCACGTGGTTTCTGGGGTGACCATAAACACGGATTTACAACCATGAGAATTAAATCTACCGATAATTTTTTTGTTTCGTGGAAAATAAATTAACTTTTTTTTTTGCAAAACAAAAAATTAAAATCCCTTTGAACTATTATTTAATTTCCACAAACCTTTTTTACTTCCAATTAAGTTTATCCCCCGTGATCTCTGCACTCAGTACATCGTAATAAAAGTGCCTTTACTGCTCGGCTTAGAAACTCCTAATTAAAATATAAAATATGCATGCCCATGAAATCTTATATTTCACGGTCAAGTCTCCAGGGCAAAGGAATAGAAATGAGATTATGTGGCCGATGTGCACCTCAAGGAATAATTGTGTGGGGTTAGGTGGAGGTTTGTACCCTGATGATGATGGTGATAATGATGATGACGACCACAAAACGCGCTGATGACTCTGCTACTCTTCAGTGGCTGGGCCCCTTTGGATCTTCGGTCTCTCGTAGAGTCACTTCAGGTGGCACTTTACACTCACTTCGGGACAAACAGTAGCGAAATTGTTCAACTTCATTTGATTCCTCCAGACTTTGCTTTGTGCTACGTTTTTCATTTTTCTTGTTATTACTATGGCCACTGCTTTTGCTGGGCTGTATATTGTAAATATAAAATTTTCTCAAATCAGTTCCCACGCATATTTCTTGGCGTAGTTGTAATAAAAATAATAATATTTTTGTGGTTGTGGATGAGTCCCACTCATTTGCCAAGCATCAAGTGCCCGCGAGTTTGCTGATGTTAGAGGATTTAAAATCCCATTGGAGAATCAAATGCGTTTTCTTGTAGATGAACCTGGTAGATTGAAGTTTTGGGAAAAAGTTGTTTGATGATAATCTCTGCTGGTGGGCTGCACTTTTCCGCCAAGCGGCTGGGCGATTTAATTCACCGATAACAACGAAAGTTCTCCCCACTTAACCACCTACATTTTAGTAGCATTAAACTGTTTTGACTTAGAGTTTCTTCCATTTAAATTAAGACCCTGCGAATTCGGGTCGTTTCGAACCGCAATGGTGCTTAAAATCCACTTTATATACAAGTTTTGCTGTATTCTACTGTTTTGAGGTTTCGGTTTTAGCCGTGAAAATGTATATGCAAGTTGACAAGAGGCTGGGTTTCTTTTCATTTCTCAGTCTTGAATACAGATTTCTCTGTTTTTTTCTTGGTCTGTGGTTAAAAACATTTTTCTGTATAGTGACAGATGGTTAAATTCCATAAAAACTAATACAATCTTAAAACGACTTCGAGTGAAACGTTCGAAAATGAAAATGGCGACAAGAGAAATTTTGGGCTCCCTAAGGTTAATAAAAAGTACGTTTGAGATTTGAAAACAAAGTTGAATTATATTATCTTTTTATACGTGTCTCACTTTGATAAAATGTTATCAATTTGTGGACGCAAAAACCGTCTGAACGACCAGTCAAAGAATATGGAAGTTAAACTGCCAAATTGGCATGAATGATTTTTTGTATATATATGCTGTGAAGTGAAAAATCTGCATGAATACGCATACGCAAGTTGGAATTAAATGCACCTTTCTAGAAGTTGGGCTAAAACTCATAAGAGACGTGTGGGATACATATAAAATACTTCAAAATATGAAAACTAAAGAAGTAAAGATTATCATGTTAATTTCCAGATGTATCTTTGTTTGTTTGTGTTCCTTTGGTATTCGCATAATTTTTGGCTCTGAATCTTGAGCTTTTGTCTTTTGTTTGGCTCTTTGCTTTTCCATTTGCTTTCTGGCACTTTTTTTTGGCTCGTTGGCGTTTCAATTATAACAAGAGAGAACGCTATAGTCGGGTGCCCCGACTATCAGATACCCGTTACTCAGGTAAAGGGAGTGCGAGGGAGATGGAGATAGAAACTTTGATCACGCATAACTTTTTAACGAATGGTCCGATTTGAAAAATTTCTTCTACATTTCGATAGGTATTGATAAACACAATAAAACTGCATTTTTACTTTTCCGAAATATTTAAATTTTTAAAATCGTATATAAGCGATTGTGGGCGTTAAAGGGGGCGTGGCACCTTTTTGAAACAAACTTGCGCTGCGTAGGAACTCCTAGAATCTGCATGCAAAATGTCAATCTTCTAGCTTTTATAGTTTCCGAGATCTCAGCGTTCATACGGACAGACAGACAGACGGACAGACAGACGGACAGACGGACAGACGGACAGACGGACATGGCTATATCGACTCGGCTAGTGACCCTGATCAAGAATATATATACTTTATAGGGTCGGAAACGCTTCCTTCTACCTGTTACATACTTTTGCACGAATACAATATACCCTTTTACTCTACGAGTAACGGGTATAAAAATAACAATTTGCTAATTTGTGTATCGCATTGCTAAATCTGTATCCGTATCTGATGACGATGATGAAGATGACAATGACGACGCTGTTCTCATGCGGTTGATGGGCGACTGTGGGCGTTTTAACTTATAGCTTGAATTTGCTCGCTGGTTTCTGGATTTTCAAAGAATTTCTTGAGATGATATCATATTCTGCATAGTTGCCATTGCAACGACCAGGCTTTAATTCTCCTGTAACCCAATTGTGTCTGTCCATCAAAGTGATGCTGGGTCGGTCGTCTTCCCTTTTGCGCATCTTCCGCATGCAAAGATCTTAACTCGGCTATAATTTGAACTGGCTGGGCGGATGAGTCACGAATTACGGATCATCATCAGCATGCCTGCCAAACCAGTCTGTTACTTTTTTTTAAGGATGTGCTGATTAAAATTTACGCACAAGGTCATTCCGGCTCTACGCCTTAAACTCTTTTAGACATGAAAATTAATGCATGGCATAAATATTGGCCATCAAAAAAGAGAGAGAGGAAAAGTTCGCGCGATCCTCAAGGCGCATTTAGCTTAATCAACAACTGGTTGCTGATTTTGCACAGGGAGAAATAGTGAGCAATATATCAATTAAAGCTCTAATAAAATGACTTATACATATATTTATGAAATCGAAGTCGTAGCTCGATGAATTTAATCTTATTGAAATAGTTACCAGCTAATTAGGGTAATTAGAGCCACTTTATATATAACATATTTCTGCTGAGTTTGTTGCCAGTGTGCCCTCGGTAGTGGTGGTCTCCGGCCAACCAGTGAACTTGGGATCTGACATTGACTCTAGACCAGATCGGAGGTTCATGGCAAAAAAGCGAACGGCTCCAAATGCATTTCTGGCACAGCTGCGCATGGAAAATGCTTTTCCGACAACGACACATTTCTGTCATCATCAATAATGCCGCCATATAGACACTTCTTGTCGCTTGTCGGTTGTCGCTTTGTGGTTTGCCTTTTGCCTTTGCCTGCTGCAACAAAAGCAACAAACAAATTGGCACAATTTCTCCTCCATACGCGTGTTATGTTGCAAACGCTATGTGGCTTGGCCGTTGCCACCATCAGTATCCCAGTAAAATAACCGCTGCAGCAGCAACAGCAACAGCATCAGCTGTCAGCTGCTCTTGTGGCCAAAGCAACGTTCAATGTTCAACTCAACTCTCTTTTCTGTTTTTTTTTTTTTCTGCTGGTGCTGCTGTTGCAGATTTGTTGCCGGCTGTGCAATATTCAACATAAATTGTGCACAGCTGCCGCCAATCGTTTTGCATACCCTTTCCTTTTTATACTTCTTTGTATACTCAATAAAGTGAGGGAAAAAGAGTTTCCGACTCCACTAAGTATTTATTTTTTGATCAGCATTATCAGCCGACGAAAAAAAATATATTTAACACTGTACGAGTAATTAGTATTTTGGATACCTATATGAGATTGACAAATAGGATTTTGAGTACAGATCTTTACGAACGACAAACAGATTATTTTTGTTTTAAATTAGTGCACAAATTTAAACATGACCATTAGACCCCTTTTATTAATAAATACGAAATATTCTTAAACAAATGGTTATTTATATATCAGGGTAGTCGAAATTCGTGGCTTTTGCAGTTCAAATTAACATTCTAGCCGGGAGTGAATATGAATGATCTTTAATCAAACAGTTAGCGGCGCCGCCGACGCAAGATTGATGCAACCTTGATAGGCGATGCCGAACCCCGCACATTCTCCTTTTTCCAACTTTTGCTCCCAATTTTATTTTTTTTTGAGAATTGGAGCGCGTGCTGCTCCATTTTTGCATTGGATCGGTTTTGGTTTTTCCAATGCAGCTGTGTCAAGTCGCCAACAAATTTATGTTTCTATACTTTATGGATGGTGGGGCTTCCCCTACGGGTGATTACGTACGGGAATGGTTTTATCGGTTGATGGTTTCAAAATGTCATCCTTGTTACCAAGCCAATTAAAATAAGTTCATAATTGAATTGTCAATTGCTCTATCAGAAAAAACGCGTTACCCCAGCTTGAACTTCACATTTTTATGACAGTTATAAGATAAAGTCGACAGGTTTTGATTGAATTATAGAAAGAGTCGTTAAAATTGTATAACATGATGATATTTTGATTTGTAACCATATACCAACTTGCGTGAAAAATACATACCTATTCTGGTATAGTAAAAAACTGAATTAAAAAAAAATGAACATGAACGTTTTGATGTATAAAGACCAAGTTTTAAGATAGTTTCAGATAAAGAAAAAAAAGGTTTATAGTTTTTACCGTTTTAAGTTCGCTACACTCTCTTAAATTATTGGGTTCAACAAATTTAGATTTTTTAAACAATAAAAATATCAAATTAAATTCTTTCTCTGTACGAGTGTGTGCGCCTATTTTAGGCCACGATACTGTCTTTTGTGGCTTTAATTAACGGTCAACGGAAACTTATGCGCTTTTGCCTACTTCTTGGGTATTTTGCTGATTTTTTTCTTTCGCTTCACGTTGTCTAAGGTTACCGTCCAACCGAGTTCCGCTTTCGTGTGGGGAAAGGGGGCTCTCTTAATTTGTGGTTTTTGCATATCGATGTGCCTTTCCTTTCTGGCCCCTCCTCCATTTCTCAACCCATTTTTTGCCTGTGGCATGCTGCGATCTCACCCGATATGTCAATGTTCTATATGCATGACTGATTTGACTGAGCTATAAAAAAAGAGAATCGCTGCTGTTGTTTGCGGCATGGCTGTACGAACGATCAACTGTCAACTTTTGTAAACTTCCGGTTCTGGGTTTTGCTCGGCTCGTTGGGTTGGCCCACCTAATTTATTATTTTTTTGTTGAACAAAAAATTGGAAACAACGAATAAAAAAGAGGATAAGTTTTGGTCTTTTCGTTTTGACTTTGGTCAGCTGTGTACATTTTAATGGCTCTTTTCCAACCAAGTTTTTTTAGTGAAACATTTTTTTTATTTGAAAACCATTGCTTGCGTTTCCTGATAATACATATTTAATGTAATTTTTAATAATTATAGAAAGAAAAACGTAACCTTAAATAGATTAAAAATAAAACAAACATGTTTATTACCCTAAATTTAGGGGCAAATAGCAGATAGCCTTCTCAAAAACTTCATTAGATATAACAAGAAAGGAAAACTAACTTCGGGCGGAGCCGAAGTTGATATACCCTTGCAGAATATTCTGTAAATAATATTCTCCAAAATTATTCATATAATGCATTCTAAATACTCATAAAAATCCCAACTTCCTAACTTTAAAAACACCAAAGTTATGGCATTTTCAATCGTTCAGTTATATGGCAGCTATAGGATATAGTCGGCCGATCCCTATAAAATTTGGTAGGTCGGATTGATTGGCCAAATATAAAATTCATAGAAAATCCCAACTTCCTAACTTTAAAAACACCAAAGTTATGGTATTTTCTATCGTTATATGGGAGCTATATGATATAGTCGGCCGATCCCGGCCGTTCCGACTTATATACTGCGTGCAAAGGAAAGAAGGGTGTGTGCAAAGTTTCAATTCGATATCTTTAAAACTGAGAGTCTAGTTTGCGTAGAAACAGACAGAAGGACAGACAGACATGCTTATATCAACTCAGGAGGTGATCCTGATCAAGAATATATATACTTTATAGGGTCGGAGATGTCTCCTTCACTGCGTTGCACACTTTTGACCATAATACCCTCTGCAAGGGTATAAAAATAATGAAACAATTGTCAGAAATCAAAGAAGGTCAGACAGACTTAACAGAATGAGTGCGAAAAGAAAATGTTTAAGCATAATATTTTATATTTTACTGAATGGCGATAGTATGATAAGAAAATTTTGGACAGTAAATTATCCAATACTTTTTGATTATTTGTTTGGATCTCAGTTTGTTTTTCAATCAATGCTTAGCCATTTATTTTTGTAAATTAGTATACTCGAGGCGCTGAGTTGTAGCCAAAACAAGATGCGACCAGGATGAGCAAAAGTTAACAATGAAAAGCATTCAGCTCCGGCTTCGTCTTACATTTCCCATCTACTCCGCATCCCCCAGTCCTCTTTCTCTTCATGGTGATCATCTCCGCTTTAAACAATCACTTTCGGCCAGGGTTCAACGCACCCGTGAGCATAATACACTGGTTATATTAGTGGAGGTTCGTGCAGCCCCCGAACTGATGGTGATGATGATGATGATGGTCGTAGCATAACAGTCAAAACAACCAAAAAACCAATGATGGCAGAAAATAAACAACCATCCGTAATGACTGCGGCTACAGAAACGACAATAATACAACGTCGGCCGATAATAGCAACAATGTTGCAGCATTGGACTTATCGGGATTGTTGAGGAGCCGTAAACTTGGCTTATTATGGGGACACTGGACATATCTGTCTATTAGCTGATAGGGCCCCACTGGCGTCCATCAAGACAGAAGTATATGGCGAAAGTCGACTTTTTAAGCATGAGTATTTTCTTTATACCCGTTACTCGTAGAGTAAAAGGGTATATTGTATTCGTGCAAAAGTATGTAACAGGTAGAAGGAAGCGTTTCCGACCCTATAAAGTATATATATTCTTGATCAGGGTCACTAGCCGAGTCGATATAGCCATGTCCGTCTGTCCGTCTGTCCGTCTGTCCGTCTGTCTGTCCGTATGAACGCTGAGATCTCGGAAACTATAAAAGCTAGAAGATTGGCATTTTGCATGCAGATTCTAGGAGTTCCTACGCAGCGCAAGTTTGTTTCAAAAGGGTGCCACGCCCCCTTTAACGCCCACAATCGCTTATATACGATTTTAAAAATTTAAATATTTCGGAAAAGTAAAAATGCAGTTTTATTGTGTTTATCAATACCTATCGAAATGTAGAAGAAATTTTTCAAATCGGACCATTCGTTAAAAAGTTATGCGTGATCAAAGTTTCTATCTCCATCTCCCTCGCACTCCCTTTACCTGAGTAACGGGTATCTGATAGTCGGGGCACCCGACTATAGCGTTCTCTCTTGTTTTAAACTGAAGATATTCTTAGACCGCGGATTGAAGAATATGCGTTTTTGGAAACTTGATCAAGAATGTCTTAAAGTTTCCCCTAATAACAACAGAGCTCTATTTTTTTTTAGATTATCCTAAAATACATTCCTTCTCTGCCTTTGTCCTGGGAAAAATTAATCAATGACTTGTTCCAGGGATTTCAGGGAAATTTCCAAAATAAAATCGAACTTCTCCGTAAGCCAAGATTGCAATTCCGATGAACCGCTGGCGGAGTGAATACAGGAAACCAGCAACAAAAAAGTGTAATTAAGATAAAATTAGCAGTGAACAAAGCCAAAAATGCGCATAACCTGTGCGTGCGATTCGAGTGTTGCAATTGCAGCTAACAATTGTTGCTTGCCTCCAATTATCATTTCTGATCGTGTGTGCCGCGGATTTCACGGTACTCTATTGTTTTGCATTTTGCAATATAATGCAGAAAATACATCAATAACGAAACATGCAAACTTTTGTCTTCTTCTATTAGTGCCAGGGACACAGCTACAAACTAACGAAGCAACGCAAACGCAGAGAACAAGAAAAATATAATAAAATAAATTATAAAATGCTGTTGCCACATCTTTATTTCTTTTTGATCGAAAATCACAATTTAAATAGCTCGCTTATGTCATCGCTGGGCTATTGTTCCCAACTGCAAATGGTGCCTTGTTGCTAAAATTAAATAAGCCATTCAATGCTTAGAAGATGACAAAATACCGCAAATACTTTTGTTCATAATACGGTGCAGCTGTTTTACTGCCAACCAAAACAATCTGCGTTCATTGATTGTTTAGCCAAATAAATAAAGCGAACAATATGATTCATCCCCAACGAGAAGCTGCTGAATATTGCCAAACTGTAAATGCTATTTACAGCGTAAATTCTACATAGGCTTTTGGCCGTTTTGGGTAGCAAAACTGTTGACAAAATTTGGTGTTTTATTATGCAATCAAGTTAATGTGTTAGGTGCCTTAGCATAACCCGTTCCTCGCAGTCTGAGAAATCCGAACTCCCTTGCGAAATTGTATAAAAATGCTAATTGTGCTCAGTAATCGGTTTGGCTATAGATAAAGCTATAGAATCTCCATCCTTGCTAGACCTTGCCCTGATTCATTATGCATGTACATAAATTATAGAAAACCCGTAAATTATATGACCAAGTGGATGGATGGCAAGTGGTTAGCCTTTAAATCTAGCCAAATAAGCAGGAACATTAGGTGAAATTAGACTATAAATCGCAACAGTTAGCCTACCTTTGATAATTTTGCGAATTTCCTTAAAAATAAAACGTACGTGGAAAATAAAAAAGGGAATCTTCATGTAAAGAAAGAAGGTTTTAGACGTCTGTAACATACCCAACATATTTCATATTTCGTTAAAAATAATCTGAAATGTCTATATACATAGGTATGTTCAGAGAGCATTAATGTATACGATAATAATAATATCTGAATCTCTACAACTTCATGAAATGGATATATTTGCACTGCTTTAGGCTTTCTTTTCCTAAATATTGGTATTCTTAACATTTTGTTGATACAGAAATTTCCTAGTGGGATAGCTCAAAATATCTCAACTATTTATCTTAATAAACACAAATCTCAAAGAAAAATACTCTCAAATGCTGTCAGTTCACACTTCAACCTTTCACATTTCGACAAAAATAAATGTATAAAAACTAGTGATACGACAACAAAATACTCTGTACTTAGCTTAAGAGCTAACAATATCTACCCTTGATTCAAAAGATAAATCAGTTTGTACATGTTTATTTATTGAATTGTAACAAAAAATAAAAAATACATTTATAAGCTGTGTTGTTTTCTTAAAATACGTTTGCCAAAGAATGTTTGCATTATATAAAGTTACATATTTTTGGCTTAAAATCCTATTGAATCGATTAAAAACTGTACCTCTGGATATTTCATTGGACTAGGTGGCAAATGTGCTTATCCGGGGAATGTATTTTTCGACGTATTAAGAACTGCGCCTCAGCATTTCTGAATTGTAAACAATCCATTCAGAGGGGCAAACATAAACGAAATTTATTAATTAAACTCAAAAAGGAAAACCAAAAGTGCGAAATCGTTTACTCAGAAACGAGCAGAGGCCAGACGGAGACGAAAAATTCGATGTCGAGGCCAGCTGCAAAAATACGAGCAGACTTATATTTACATTTTGGCCAATGAATGAAATACATTTTTACCGGTCTGTTTTCTCTTATTTTTGCGAAGCTTTCAGTTCAAGGCCAAGGGGCGTTTGATATAGATAAATTCAAACCGATTAAGTGACAAAAATATGCTAAATATGAAATGATTATTCATATTTATGTGTATGTTTAAATGGAGAAATGAAAATAAAAGTCAAATGCCACCTATGTACATTTTCCAAAACAATAACTACTCTTCCAAGGGTCAAACGCATTGTCATCTTTTAAAAATAATTATATACAAATTAAATATATATTTTTTCTCATAAAGAGCATTTACCATAATAAATGTAGTTTACTAATGCTCATTTCAAAGTCACACAGACGTTAGCATTAGAGATAACAAATTAACATAATTTTGTATTTTACGAAACTGTTAAAAATTAAGCATAGAGTGGCGAATGTGTTTGCAGACTTTAATGATCCACTCGCTCTGTCAACAGATAGTTTGACTGATTTCCCTTAATGTTTTGTTTTTACGTTTCATAATTTTGTAATTTTATAATTCGTTTGTATGTGGGCAAGGCTTTAACGGAAAAGATTGGCGATATTTTTTTTGTCGTTATATCATCCGAAATGATGAAAGTTTTAAACATTTTTTTCTGATAGTTTGTAAAGTCAAAAAGTAGAGCAAAATGACGGTTAGGTGAATGCATTTTGACATTAAATTTATACTTTAAGCATATAAATTATTTTATTTTTTATAAACTAAATAAATGGTTTTAATCGTAAAGGTATCATAACTCATTAATTTGTATATTTTCATTGCCATTATATCTTTCTTTTGTCTTACTCTCATGTATCCGAGACACAACATACTTAACCTTACAGAAAAACCCGTAGAACTTTTACATTCACAGCTAAGTGAGAAAAAGTTTTAGCGGTCATTTGCCAGCAAAGACGAAAAATGTTTTTCTCATTTTGTTTTTTAGCTGAACAATGACAAAATCGTATGCTCATGTCTGTTGGCCAGTTCAAAATGGAACAGTTAAGTTTGTCTAGTTGGTGACCAAGCATACGAAGGAATGATCTCGGGAATAATTTGTGTATATTTATTTTACCGTGAAGCAGCAAAGTTTTCTCCCAAGTAATTTTAAGGTTTTTAAGGCTAGTTTCCCGTTTCCCCATCAAAGTCTCAGCCTCTGTCCGAAAAAGATGACGATCTGAAATGGGCTTACCAAGAAGACTATGTCCCTGTTTATGTTAGCTTTCATACTGAAGCTCGAGCCAATCGCACTTATGTATATTTGCTTTGCCTTTTAGTTTTAAGTAAACAAAACCCTCCGCAGACGACACCCGGCGGTCCTTTGGATTCTCGGCAAACAGCGACGTCTTTTATAACCACACTATCTTACGAATTAAATATGACCGGCTTTAACTACATTTGATTTGCCAAAGAATGGAGCTCTTTACACCAAACAAGGTCCATCCTTGTGTAGCGTGTTCAACAAATATAAGTATAAAAAATATATGTACAAAAATTTTTAATCTTAAATCGGTTGTTTTGGATAGGACTATACACATTCATTTAATTCTATGCTAAACAAATCAAGAGAAAGTTTAAGAATGATTTAAATTCTCTCTTTTCTATTGTAAACATAATAATCATAAGTTGCGAGAAAGACTCAGTTTTAAAATATGGAATCAATTTTAACGACAATGCGTTAAACACAATAGATTCTTATGTATTAACAAAAAATTAAATTTACAGTGAAATGCTTACCAGGATATTCAGGACTGTGCATGATTAAGTACTGTACATTAAATCATTTGGAACAGAAATATTTTTATTAAGTTAATCCTTTTATAAATTAATCCTTTAATACTTTTTTACTGTTTTGGAAAAAAATTAAAAGACATAAAGATCAATTGCATTTAATAACTTCAATGTTTCTATTTACAGATCCCAACGAATAACACTTCGACCAATATCCCACTCAGTCAAGGAATTTCAAAGGTAAGCTGGTTGTATGTGTATAAAATAAACAAAGTCCCCGACATCCACTCAATCGCGCAAAAATTTTAGCCAAGGGTCGTTAATCAAAAGGCATCAAAATAAAACGCACAGTTTGCCGTCTCACACGGCGCATTGCATCATTAACGTTGAATCAGCAGCTATGGGATACTATGTATATACTATAGAGGCGCATGCATACCTGCCAGATACAGATACTTATAGATCACAGAGTCAGCTCAGTGAGTGCACCGAGTGAAACAGCGTCAAATTGCATTTAAATTGAATGAAATTAATTTGACATGCAAGCTGTGTTGATTTGCCGCCTGAACTCAAATCGAGACTTGTCTGCTTTCAACAAAGCGTTATAGTTACATGTGTACAGATAGGCACACACTGTAGGCAGCCAAAGATACCAGCTACAAGATACAAGATACACAAACTGCAACCAGATAAAAGGCAATGCACATGTCGGGCGAAATCAAAATGACAGCCAGTCCATACAGAGAGAAACCTATAAAGGGTAAAAAATATAGAGAGCTGGCAGGAACAGGCGCGCATAGATAGGTGGATTCTAAACGCATCCACCAGATACAAAAGCCTTGTGCAAAGGAACGGTTCAGTGTGTTGGGTTGCCTGCCGTACCGTCTGTTTTGTGCTTTCTTTTAAAAATAACTTGGAAAATGATATATGCCACGCTGCCGGGCTCCCCTGTTTTCCAACCCAATTTCTGTTCCTGCTTATGGAATATTATCATCAATTCTTACACAGAGAGAAACACCTAAAACAAAAAACATAAAAAGTAAAATAATTCATAACCCATAGAGTCCGATTTAACGTGATCCGATATTCGGAAAGTAAGAAAGTGTCTTAATATTTGATGTGATATTTTTTTGTTTTACTAAATTGTCATTGACAGGAGAAAATATTCTATTCGTAAATTTGTGGTGGAGTCAGAAAATAATTATTAAAAAAATAAATACTTAATAAGTTGCTCTTATGATGGTCTCCAAATAAAGCCAATAAATGTGTCATGAACCATTTGTATATTTACTTTTGCTAAATAAAATATAATTTTTTGTACAAAAGACCGATTTCATTACCCGAAAAACTTACCGAAGGACAAGTGTAAGCAGGATAAAATGATTTTTGAGTCTTTTATTTTTAATGCTTGCTGGTATAAGATAGCAATAACAGATTTACAATTTAATTCTAAGAAGCCATCAATGTTTAGAATAACATTAAAGTTACCAATGATATTAAAATCAGTTGAAAATTATTTCCCTGATGATATTTCTTATGACGAGCGAAATTGAAAAACTAATACCAAACAGAAACAAAAATGTTGTCTTTGTGTATATCAGTATTACTCTGCATTTTTAGTTTCAGCTGCAATGGCCTGATGATTGCGTAGGCGTTTTCAGATTTTGCATTTCGATTTCCTTCATCTATAACAATTTGCTGCCAGCTTTTTCTTCCGTTAGCTTTTAGTAATTTCTCGCCTGGCGTTTTGTTGCCTCGAGTCGTTGAGTCTTGTATACTGTTAGTGGCCTAGCATCTGCATGAGCAGCGAGATATGTATCTGCAGTGTATAGCATTGACTTTGGCAGGCGGCTAAATGAATGATTGCCTTATTCGTTGTCATCTCTGGTCCCCGATCGCTTTGATCTCGGCTGCAGTGTGGGATTGTCTGATAGAACGATTTCGGTTGCCTCCAAGGTTAGTCCGCCAATGAAATATTGCTTGTTTAACTTTTCGGCGTCGGAGTTTCTGCACGATTTGTTTCGGTGGGCTGTGATCAATTGGTTTTTATTTGTTGGGCCAGTGTGCAAATTATTTGTATGCCCACTATCGATAAGTTTAGTTAATTAAGTTTAGTTAAATTTAGTTAAACAAGATAAATAAATAAAACAAATTTGGTTGTTGTTAAATTTGTATTTATTTTTATGAACTATTTTGTTTGTATACCTTTTATCCCAATTTAATTGACTCTTAATCAATTTTGTACAAAGAATAAGCAGAAAAAGCAGAAGTACCTTTCCTTGATTTAGAAATATAATATCTTCCATTTAAAAGAGTAAACTTTCAAAGGCGTTTAAACGTAGACAGCCACTAATATTGTCCCAAACACTATACTTAGAAATGGGTGCTATGAAAAAAAATATAAAGAAGGGAAGGGTGACCGGTTTCATATGGAACGTGCCATATATTCGAGATATGTATTTTTACAAACTTTGTATAGGATAGTATAATTTATTATACCGATTAAATCCTAAAAAAATATCTAAACACATGATAGCCATTCACATACGGCCTTTAACGGCAATTTGATTCAATTGTTTATCAATTTGCCGAACACATTTGAAAATGCCATTTGACCAATTTGCTTATAAGTACCCACATTAGGCACACATTCCTTCGGAAATCTTTTGGGCTGGGCAATTTTGTGGGTGGCCGTTAAAACCACACCCAAAATTTAACAGAACTTATTTGTTGCGTAATCGAAGCTGGCATTCTAAAATAATTTTAATTCACATTTTCCGAGTGGCTTTGTGATTTTTGGTTTAATGTGGATAAATCGCTTAGGCACAAAAATTACAATCCTAGCTTCACAAAAGCGATGTTAAATCATTTTACATCGACGGACGACGTTTAATTAACCATGAAGCTCGACAATCGAAGGCAAAGCTTAACCACAAAACTAAAATTAACCAAAAAAAAGTATCAAGCTAGAGCCCGTCACCTGTCGGCAATATACAATTTCAGCGTTTGCAAATTATTTCGCATATTCGCCGCTGAGAACAGAAAAGCACGGCTTACACCTGAGACGTGAGAGGGCGCGGCAGAGCCTCTGAGCCAACTCGGCATTCGCAAATCCGTACGAGTATCTCTGCAGGTTTGGATCTGTAATTCTCCCCCGCCCCAAACTTTGCCGCAATTCAAAACGCGTAATTGTTACACCCTGATTACGCGACCGCAGCGAAACACAAATTAAAAAGTAAGACGAAAAATAAAAAAAATATACACAGGGAAATATTTGTTTAATCGATTGTTTTTCGTTAACAAAAATATGAATGATAAGTTTTGAAAAAAATAGCATATAAATATGGAAAACGTTAAAAATATTTGTTAATCAACATTTAGTTATTGCTTTTCTTCCTTTAGATTTTTAGTGAATGGTTTAAATCAAAGGTATTATGGGGAATATGAATGATTGTAGCACATTAGCACTAATGAATTAGTAATGAATAGTTTGAGTTGACAAATTTATTTTTATGTATTAATTTATTTTTTTCTCTAAAAATTTTTGTTTGTGATAAAGATTAAGACTATGATACAATACAATTCAACAAGATTGTTCGCATACACTTCACCTCACTTCTTCCACCGGTAGATGGCGCTCGGCCGACAATTTTTGCAAAGTTTCACATTTTCAGGTCGTAGTGCGTGTGAATAAAGGGGCATGGAAGTTTTGGGCGAAGGGTAGGGGATCAGCAGCCAAGCTAGACTTTCATGCTTCGCTGGGTCGCTTAAGGTATGAGAGCAAAGGTATTTTGCATGGCATTTGTGGGGGCTGCCGGGGCTGCCGATGTGGAGAGCGGGATGAGGCCTTTAAGTTGCAGGTAACTGATGCAATAATGGGATTGGATGAGAAAAAATGCAGTGGGAAGTTAGTAGAGTGAACTTCTGGATAAGATATTAGATTTTTGGCTTCAATAGTGCAAGTTAAATCTGTAAAAACATTATAAAATAGAATATAGATGATCTCGATGTATTGTTCAAGTCGTCAACCATGTGTAATATTCTTAAATTAACAGAAACTTCTATACATATTAATAAAATAAATTTTATTTATACGTCCATAATACACACTAATATTTATCCGAAATATATGAAGAAAGAAAACCAAATTGAAAGATTTGTGTACTTCGAGTTCATTCTTTAGATCAGGTTTTATAAATAATCGAAAAATAGATGCAAGAGGAACGATTGGAAAATCGGCAGAGCTTCATTTTTTTAGGCATACCCGCAAAAAAATGAAAATATTAAATTTAACATTTTTGCATCCCGAAGTTTTATTAATTTCTGGTTGTTTTTCAGTTAAATCCGACTTTTGTCGTTCACTGGTAAATAAGTAAGAAATCGTATGAATATAAATATAAATATTTTTTGCAGTTTAACAAACACCTATCTGATCTGTAATAAATTATTCCTTATCGATTTTGATCGTACGTGAAAAGTAAGCTCTAAACCGGCAAATATCGATCGCCCCACTAAACGCAAAAGCGAAACAAAATTGTTCCACTTCAGTTGAGAAACACAAAAAGAAAAAAAACGGAAGAAACACAAAAACAAGAATTGGAGATCAACAACAGCACAAAAGTAGTTTAAAGGAAAATTAATTTTGCACGATCATTGTGCTGATTCTACTCATTGAATTCTATTTGTAATTGTGAGTGTGCTGTATCTGTGCACCGATGTATTTGTATCTGCGAATGAAATGGAAACTAAGTATTGATTGCAATTGAAAACTGGAACTGGGGGAAGTGGCCGAGCAAATTGAGAAAACTAGCTTAAATTACAGGCAATAGCGTTCCGCCGAGGAAATCACTCCTAATTAAAAAAATCGTCAGTTAGCAGTAAGCAATGTCTCCCAAACTGTAATTCATTTTCGTGTTTTCTTGATATGCCTTTAAAAGTCTGCTGGCACTGGCTCTTGAGAAAAATTTAAGTAAACAACACTTTGTATTTTTTCTTTATCTTTTTCGAAGTTTTTTTCCATTTAAATAATTTAATATGTTTTGCGGTTTTACTGGGCAAATACAACAATTTATTTAGTTATTAATATATTCCTTATCATTAAAAAAAGGAAACTTTGAGATGAATCAGATGTTGGTTAATAATGTTTGGATTTAATTTGTTTTTTAGATTGTTAAAAATAGTAAAAATAGTAAAAAGACTACAATTTTAAATCAGAATGAGTTTGTAATATATGTATTTGATGAAATACATATATTACAAACTCATTCATTCATTTAAAACCCACATCTAATCCAGGATACAAATCTTTTTAAGGGCATTATAATTATTATTGAAAATTAAAGAAATTTACGCTTTAACCTTATCGACTGTTTATTGTATTTAAGCTTCCCGTAAAATATAAAATGCGAGAAATAGGTTTATTTGAGTAAAATTCACCATACTTATACTGATTTATTTGAATACAGTATTAAACATGAACATTGGTAAATTTGAATCTAGCAATGAAGAAGTCCCTGAGAGTCAGAGTTTTCAGAAATCGGACTTTAAAATTGAACAAATCGCGATGCTGATCATTTTGTAACCGCCATAACAGGATTATGGGTTCCAGTTTTCTATATTTCTAACAATATTCAAACATTTAATTGGCGCTTGATCAATTTTTTACAAACACTTTGTCATTGCCGTTGAAATCGCAACCTGCTGACTGTCTGTAAATTCCTTTGACAACCCCGCCCAAACTCCTACTTCGATTCATTGACCCAAACGGGGGGTTACACCCCGACCAAGTTCAAGTGCGCCCCACACTCACTGGCGGGCAGCCATTACCACATGAACATGACAACATCTGCTCGGTCTGGCAGGCCAGCAATCAAGTTGGGGATGTCTGCTTAGTCATCGAACTTGGCCTAATGCAAAACTCAGGCAGCCGACTGCCGACTTGAGGATGACTCAGCCCCGGACTGGCAAAAAAAACCCCAAGTAAAACAAAAAGAAAGAAGGAAATGTGCTACCAGTTTAGCCCACAGAGCCAAGAACAGAAGATCGAACGCTGAGCTGGCCCGATGCTTCTGCTGTCCTACTCCACTTCTTCGTGGATCCGAGATTTCAGTGTGTAGTTGGTTGTTGGTTGTTGGTAGTGGGTTGCTAGTTGCTGGTTGTTATGCCCAGTCATGGTTTGTCGGCTCCGCAACGAACGCACGCCCTCAACAGGAGATGTATCTGATGGATACCTTGCACTGGGAAAGGTCTTTTGTGCAGAGCAGTTATTTGGAATCATTTGAAAATCTGACAAATTGGTTGTTACTTAAATATAACGAACACTCGACAGAAAGAAGCTACCTTTTTTGATTCATAAAATATATATATTTTTAACTATCTTTATAAACAAGACGATCTCTGCAAGCTAAATTTTTAGAACAATGTGATTTCTACCAAAGAGACGAATGCTAGTGGTAAACTATAAATTATGTTGCTATAGACCTATTTGGAACATAGCTTTCACAACACACCGAAAAAGCTAATTGTTTCTCTTAGTGCATGAAGCCATCATTCCTGCCCCGAATACCTTTCGTACGTGTTGTGGTGTACAACCCTCAATTAGTTATTCATATAACGTGCTAAACAAAAATGTGAAAAATGCAAAAAGATGACAAAGGCCACCCCCACTCCGCGAGTTGATTAAGGCCCGCATCCAGCCGCATTGGCTACTTATGTCTGCGAGGGCGAGCTCATCCTCATCTTTGCCATCATCCGCATCCTCGCTCGCATCCAACAACTCGAACATTGTTTGCCTGTCTGCGCTTTGACAAAACTTTGCATGTCATGTTGTCATTATGGTTCCTTACCCTTTCTTGCTTCCACGGAGCCCTAACTCCCCTCTTACATGAGCGGATCCTTTGGCTGACATTGTTTGTCTACTACTCTGGGCTGCGGTGAGCTCTTCGTGTCTGCCGGCAGCCGGATATTCATAGACATTATAGACACTTATCATCGGTTTAGGCTTCACGCCTTTTGTCTCAGCACCAGCGAAGTTTACTTAGTCCCTTTTCAGCACCTTATCCCCCAAGTGCAAACCGGGATCACTCTCTGCTTGTTCAGCATACTAAAGTTGTTGAAAGCGTCTTCTTACCCTGCATAAAATTCCGTCAATGCCTTTTGAACCTCATGCGAGAAAACATTAGGTAGTCTCAGATTTTAATTTTTGAGAGGAACAGCAATTGAAAGCTTTCAATTTTGTTATTAATATATATGTTAAAAGTCTTGGCTTAGCTTAAAAAGAAACAGATTCTAGTTAGGTTCCCAGATAGCTTGTTAGGCGCAACATTATTAGCCATTACAATAGCCTACGCGTATTTAGGTCACCGCTATTCGCGAAGGCCTTCATCTGGAAGTCGGTATCCAGGGCCAATCGCAGGCATATATGGGACTAAGAGAGCAATAAAACTTCATAAACTGCGAACTGTGTCAATGGAACACAAAGAGCCTTCTTTGTTTCTGGACGGGCTGATAAGTATATCTGAAACTGTCCAATAAAAATCAAAGCCATACAGTCTATAGCCCCATAAACGTAAACAAAAATCGTTATTGATTTGAGTCTGCATTACTTTTTGTTCAGTTGATAATGTCAAAAGACCGTAAAAAGTGTTTGCATAATCATTGAACCCACAACACCTTGCACAATTTGACCACAATGTTGAATTAACTCGAGATACAAGAGAACTGCAATAAGTTGTTTGTTTGGCATTCAACTTTGGCATTTCGCTGTGGTTTTATTTTAAGTTTTGTTAATATAATCGGATTGGTTATGAAATGATGTTGGGCCCACGCCACTGTTGCACACCCAACTAAGAAAGTTCAAGTGTATGACGACACGATGGCTGCACTCAGAACCAGCCAAAAAGTATCTGACAGATACACACGTCGGTGGAGCGACTGCATCGCTGCCTTGGATTGCTTGGCTTGCCTAACAAGCGGAAAGCAAAAACATAACAGTAAAGTAAATTAAGTAAAACCACACACCAGCAGCAGCAGCCACATCAACAAAGATACAAATGCACTGCGGGCAATAGAAAAACCGGACAGAGCCGGGTCTTAGATGAGAGTAAATGTTGGTCTACAGTGTCCGAGAACAGAGAGTGTGGAAATATACACATATATACACGAGGGAGGGGATGGCTGGCCGTCTCATAACAAAAGTGGCTGACCTCGAGAATTCTCGCTTACATTAGAAGCCAAAGAGATCACTCAAATGTATCTGAATCTAAGTCTAAATCAGTAACTGGCCGCTCGTCGCATTCTTGTTCTTCTTACCATCGCTTTGGGCTTCTTCACCTATGTCCAATTCTTATGCCTAAAATTGGTAGCTTGCCTCAGAAGTTGGATATATTTTCTTTTGGGGCGAGCAGTTGGTTTTGTTTATCTTTCGATTGCGGTCTGCTTGCGATCGCTTTTGCTGGTATATTACTGTCAATAGGAATTTCATTAGCGCCTCTTAAGGCGACTTCAAGACCGGGTTTCAAAAGCATTTGTTGGAAAAATCTCAGTAATTCGGTTAGGCGTTCTTACAAAAGCTTGGTGATAATCAAACAACTAAAAATTGTATTTTGTTTCTTTCAGATCTTACTCTAAACTGTGACAATAACTACATTAGACCAAATCGGTAAGTTATGCTCTCCGCAACATTTAATAAAAAAATATCCCTTACAATCACTATTACAATCGACCCACATTAAATCAATTATCTTGCAAATCGTTCACTCGCTACGTTGTGTTCACGTTTTAAGTGAAACCACCAAAGATTAGCTCAGATATGTCAAAAACCAAATGCACTGCGCAACATTTATATTTTAATTTGTATACTCTTTCGATAAGTCTTTTAATTTCGGTCAAATGTTTGACTAATAGTCGATCAGTATAATATTATAATATTTTTATGCACTCAATTTATTTCTTCTGTAAGGGAATAATCTGATTTGCAAAATTTGCATAACTTTGTTATAAGGTACATTGACATATTTATTTTTCGTTAAGCTGCCCAAGTTTTTCAGTTCGCCAAAGTTAGCCTCCTTTCTAGTTTTTATGAGATTTTGTCGAAGAAAAAGTGGTGTACAACATCCGGCACCAAAAGCATTACACAAGTGCTGAGCGGTATAAAACAAAAAGATAATTACAACGTAACATCCGTTATAAAAAAAACAGCTCTTACAAGAAAATATATTCTCAGTTATATGTATAACTTTTAAAAATTGAATTTAGGGTAGTCCAACAACTTTGACCTAAGAAAATAAATAAAAAAATAAATAAATTAAGAAAATAAAAATTCGATTTGGGTTTTCTTCCGTTCACGTCGAGGATCATCTTATCCTGACTGATAGCCTTAAGACGACGATTATGGAACACAAAACTCGACCGATTGTGACTTTGGAATTGAACAATTTGTAATATTTAAAGATTTGTAAACTTTAACATTCTACAAAATGATGAAATGATGAAAAGACGTAGTTTTTAAGTAAAGTAAAACTGAAACGAATTGTGCTGGTTCAAGGTGGGTAACTACAGACATTGAATTTCACTACATCAAGTCCAATAAATTGAAATTAAATTCTTTATCCCTGAAAGCAAAAAATGGTTGGCGTTTTTTGTTAAAATATATAATGTTTGCAAATAATAAAAATCTATAGAATTTATACTTTCGTTTAATTTTTTTTGATAATATCTTCGACCAACAAAAAACTGACATTTGTATCGAATTGCAATTTTCGATCAAAAAACCACCGCAAACTCAACATGTAATCGCCAGATGGAAGCGGAAGCCGTAGTAGTTCGTACCTCAGATAAAAGTCCTTAACGATCTGTGGACCCTAAAATAATAGTGATAATAGTTAGTGAGATGTAGAACAAATGTGTTGAAACTCTTACCATAAAGGGGCATGTGTGGTTAAAATTTGAAAATTCCTTAAAAAGCCCGAAGACAAGTGTTGCAAATGGAACAGAACGGTGTCGCATGAATTGACACACATCGAATTTTATGTCAAATAGCCACGGTTTGTAGCCATTGGCCCTCTTAAACATTTGTGCATGAAGGTGTATATCACAAGCTAGGTGTAAGACCGTTCCGTTCATATTAAGAATCACTTTGTTTCGACTCACAGCCTTTAAGCGACAGTTGTGAAACACAAACCAAGACGTGTTGTAGCTCTCACAAATGAAGTTCGTAAACTTAAATATGACCGCGTTCTGACAATATGTATTATTATCCACTCCATATATGAGTTAATTTAATGGAAGGACTTACGTTTAATCCTGTGTTATAAGTTAATAATACTCCGCAGAGAGCCGGAATGATCAGTAAAGCCCGCATCGCGCTGAAAATTGATTTCGAATACCATCAGAAATGTGTTTAAATCTAAAATGTTCCGTTGTTTAATTTTCCCTTAATTACTTCCGTCCAATGCAATTATTTTATAATTGTCATATATTTATTTCTTATTGATAAAATGAGTATTTGACCTTCTTTCACTGTAATTTTTGTTTCCAATATGATGCGTTTAACTTTAACATTTTGAGAACACTTATTTACGCTTAATATTATTTTTAATTAAAGTTATCTGTAACAGGAAAGGATAGCCGAATTTTATATACCCTTGCAGTGATTATAAATCGAATACATTTCGATTTCTAAGCCTATGTACTAAAAACAATAAAGCTATGTCGATTTTGCGCTGTATTTTGGTATCGTTTATGATATTGTTGATCGATTTTAATTTAATTAAAACAGCTATTCCACAATATTTAAATAATATCAAATCCCAAAGAACAACAAAAAAATTAAAAACAGCAAACTTATATTACCCGATTGTTCCTATTGGAGCTATATGATATAGTCACCCGATCTGTCTCGTTCCGACTTATATACTATCTCCAATAGAAAGACAACTTTTGGGAAAGTTTCAAGCAGATAGCTTTAAAACTGAGGGAGTAGTTTGCGTAGAAACGGACGGACGGACAGTCGGACGGACGGACAGTCGGACGGACGGACAGTCGGACAAGAATATATATACTTTTTGGGGTTGGAAATGTCTCCTTCACTGCATTGTAAACTGTTAATAATACCCCTGCAAGGATATAATAATCCATTCAGTTGATTTTAAATGTAACTATTTAATTTAAGATTCTGAAGTTTCTTCAAATCGGCTTAAATTTGCTTTATTTATTAATCGATAAAACATCAGCTTCAAAATACATTTTCTTCCAACGAAGTATATATTCCGTAGAAAGTATAAGTACCATATCGATGTACCACTTTATTGAATTTATGTATTCCCCAGACGGAAGCGGTACCGGAACTTCCTCTCCTGTGAGATGGAAACCCATAACGTAAACTGGACCCTGTAATAAAATATTTTGGGAACATTAAATGGATTTGGAGTAACAGGACCTTTACCTCGTAGGGAAAATTGAAATTGGAAAATTGTTTAAAAAGATTATAAACAAGTACTACAGGCGCATTATATTCGGAAGCGAAAATCATGAGTCCAAACAATGGAAATCCGTGGGGTTGTTTGCATGACCAGCGATGCGCACAAAAATAAAGTTTAGTTTTTAATGCTGCATGTGCTTCGCACATGTGCTGCAGAGCCATCGAGTCGACTGTTTGAAAAAGAGGTGGCAGTGCTGCCAGCTCATGTTGCAGCCACATTTTAGTCTCGGGGGCGGAGCAAAAGAGCTCCTAACTTTCAGCTGCTTTGGCTACCGGACTCTTGCCCCATACAAACGACGACATTAGCCTCAAAACCTTAACAACAATGGGAAAATGGGCCTACGCATGCGTCAATTTGTTTTACTTAAAAATACAAAAAATTTCGGTATGAAAGGAAAATGTTTTTGCCTGGGTCAACATTTTATATTATTATTGATTATGTATAAAATGAATTTGATTTCGCCTAATACGTTATGTTTCTGATAATGTCAGATTAAAAGGTTGTACACATTCTGGCAGCTCTATCTTTTATAATTACCAAAATCTACGTTTCATAAACCGATTGTTCGGCTGACTGATGTTGATAAGAATATACATACATTTGCACAGGATCGAACTTTGAACTTATTTTATATGAATTACGAAAATTTGTTAATGTTTGTGTCCAACAAACCAACCAAATTGTGTTATTTTAAATAAAATCCATTTGCCTTCTCCCTTCGGTGTAGCGAATTAAACATTCTGTCACGCCTTGAAACAAGCTCGATTTATAAAAGAGCCAAACTGCTATCCATGTATGAAATTTTAATTTCAGCCACAGAACGTTCTTGGCAACCTTTTTTCTGGGGCGTGTCTCGTGGTCGTGGGGTACTGGTGGGTGTGTACGAATGTAAATTTTTAACTTGTAACTCATTTTTAACGCAAAATAAAAATTTTGAGCTTACTGTTGTGGCGGGACGCAAAATGGGCCAGACAAAAAGTGGGCGTGTCAATGGTCGGTTGATTAAATAGCCCAGCTAATATTACATATTAATGAAGAACTTTTACTGATTGATACTGGAACTTGGCTTTGGAGTGTTGCACAGTAAATTAAGTGAGCAAAACTTAGAGATTGGTTTTTGTTTGCTTAAAACGTGTAAATACTCGATACAACACAGATGGCAACATAATTTGCCAGCAGTTGCAGGCAGCAAACAGCAGTTGGCCTAAAATGCAACGTATCTAAGCGATACAGATACAAATGCTCCGAAATTGAAATCAAATTGCCGCCATAATGCAAATGCTGCAGTTTGTGCATTGTTTGGTTTTCCTTTCATTTGCTTGTTTTTTATCCAATTTTCCTGTTGATTTGGCAATTTCTGCCCCCGGATAGAGATAGCAACAGTTGCTGCACACAGAGATGGAAACTTGCATGTCACTGGCAAAGAGTTACAAATTGCAACTCAGTGCCAAAAGAATGTGCCATGATAAGTCAATAACTATTATTAGCACAAACCGACGCTGCGCGCAGTAACTCACGGATTCAGATGGCGTTTTCGATATACAGATACTGATCTACTCGTACGATTTCAATTGCCACTGATTGTATCTCGGAGGAGCGAAAGTGCATTTCGGCCTTATCGATATTGAAATGTTAATGAACTGAAAATTTTGCGTGTCGAATTGTCGAACAGTTCGCGCTGGGCATGTTTTTAAGATCTACGCTCAGATCGCGGCAGCGTGATAATTGCCCAGCTATGTTCAATGTACTAACATACCAAGATTGCCATTGCTGCGATTGGAAAGGCAACAGCGACAGACAAAGACCAAAGCTGAAACCCATTCGAGACTTCACTTCACACTTCACTTTCCATTTTGTTGTTTTCTGGCCACGCTTGAAAAATATTTCAATTAATGCATTCGAAAAATGAGTGGGCCAAATAAGAAATAGGAGTCGTGGCTACAACGAAAAGGCTAAAAATAGATTTTCACTATGCATTTTGTACATTTCAATCGGTTTATCACGGAATCTATAGAAATATTTTTTATTTTTTTTTCGTTTGTGATCTTCATGTTCAATGTTGCGCCAAAAATATCTAATGATTTGCACACAATGCACTTGAAAAGAGTTCAAGAGCTCATTGCTGGTTGCTTTTTCATTTAAAATTAAAACGATTGCTCTTGACATTTTATAATTTTTGTGAAATAGCGTTAATAATAAATTGAAATTAAATAACTTATTCTATGATATACTTACAAGGAAAGTCTTGTCAATTTTACAAGGAGTTCTATAAATTTATGTAACCTACTGAACAGTAACTTTTAAAATTTAATGAAACCTACTGAAATATAATAAACTGAAATGAACTAACTTATTCTATGATTATTAATTAAATAAAAAAAACTCACAGGGAAAGTCTATATGTTTAAAGTGACCTACTGAAAGGTATAATAAGTCTTGTAAATTTTACCATATAAAAAAGGTAATAAATTATGAAGTTGTTCTATATAGTGTTGTTTTTTACCAATCCTTACCATTTTTCGCAAAAGTGATCACGAACTAGGATGATCCCCTGGATCGCAATCGCCGGCATCAGTTCCAACCATCCCATCCATCGCTGGCACATACCCACAGTTCAAACACCCTTGATTGGCATCTATTAACCCCTTGATTATTGCACAACACTGGGCAAGTGAAATCGACAACTGAAGTGCCCGAGGCAGACGTGTACATATGCTTTGGCATGGCATGTCACCCAATGCGCCTGATATCTTGCGGATACATGTAACACGAAGAAAAAGCATTCATTGAAGCGCATGGCATGGCCGTCGTCTCGATTTATGAGCCAACCCACGTCTTACGCTGGTGGGGGGTGGTGCTGGTGCTGGGAGGTTGGAGGTGGGAGTTGGGAGGTGAGAGGTGGGAGGTGGTAGGTGGGTTGGATTCAGTGAGTGATGGCTGCACTTCAGCGCCCACAAAGCAAACGGCGACACTTTCAATTGCACGGCTTAGACTCGGACTCTGACTTAGATTTGGGTTCGGACTGCAGACTGGAATGGAGATTGGAACTTGCACAGTAAAACAGACATTCACAAATATTCAGATATCGAGTTCAAATATTTTCTACCCCAAAAATAATATTGCTAAAGGTTTTGGATATGTTTACAATCATGGTTGTCTAGCAGCACTTTGATTAGCAAACCCTTTTATTTGTAATAAAACATATTTTTTCAGCCGAATAACATTTGAAAACATATTTGTAAAAATGTTACCTTGAAGTCAGGCATACATTTTATATTCCTTACAAAAGATGAAATCCTTTTCGTCGTGTTTCACTGTTTTAAAATCCAAACATACTTAAGCTTCGAAAACTTTAATTATATTTTTCCCAGTGCGGTCGCACTTTCTCGGTGTCGCGCTTTGATTTGTTTTCCATGGGTTTTCTTGCTTTATTTTTATGGCTTCTTTTGGCGCAACAATTTGAATGTCATTAGTGTCAGTGGCCGGCAGCTAACGGAGCTTGACACCATCTCGTCTCCACCACCCTGTCAGTACCCAGTGATGATTTTCCGACGCCGACCCGCCCCATACACTCTGTGATTTTTCTTTTTCACACTTTTTGAGGCGAGCGAGACTGCGTTTGGCTGTAATACAATTTCAATTTAAAGTCACGTTGAACATTAACTACAATGCCACTTTCCAGCTGGTCAACTCTTCGAGCTGCTCCACTTTTGTCTTCGTTACCGAATCGCGGTTACTCGAAAGTGTCGCCGGCTGTATTTAATGTGCTCGGTCCGCTCAGCAGATCATTAGCGGAGCCCCTGCATTTAAGCAGCCACTAGAGTACTACGGTTATTATTTGTTTTCCCCCAAGGAAAACACAAACCCAGCCATTGTTCTGGAGTATGGTGCCCCATAATCTTGATTTCACTTGCCTGATAAGGTAATACGTTTGCCCCTCTTTAGATTCAAGTCCCTGATAAATATTTAATTAGATATTTTGCTGTTACAGAACGGTCTGGTTATTGTTTGTCCGTCGTCTTCTAAGTGAAGACATACAATGATCGTCTTCTATGAGCACGGAGCTCTGTTTGCATTCGTATTAGACTATGGTAAACAATTAGCGAGAAAGCTTTTAGATGTGATTGAGTGGCTTGGATTATTATGATTCAGAATATATTTAAGAAAGGAAGAGAGATAGGGGCCCGGATTATTGAGCGGATGTATCTAAGCCGAGCCATCGAGAAGCCAAATCTTAGAAAAGGGTTTAAATTTGCGCTATTTATTATCTTTGTTTAGTCATACGACTATTCAGAACCATCCCAAATATTCTGAATTTATCAGTTTTCATACAATTATTTTCGGTTCTGTCCATTCTATTTGTTTCTAATCTGAAAACGAAGCCCTGCCCTTGTTTGCCGCAAACACAATTCTGTATGAATCGGTCTCTTGGAGCTTTTCTTTGATGTTGCCAATCGCCGCTTTGGAGCGGCTCTAACTGTTGCCGCTAATTAGCTAAAACACAGACCCAAAGACAACAGCAAAGACAATTGAGTGGCATTTACGCGCCGCGTTCTGGTACAGAAGAATTCCCCTTCCATACAAAACACATCTCACTCTCTTTCACTTCTCGACATCGTCATCATAGTCGCCATTACTATTAATTCAGCACCCCGGCGCATACAAAAACATCTTGATACAATTTCCAACTGAGGGCCGACCAAAAGAAGCCGCTTTGGCTTTGAGTCTCGATTGGCGCCATTAAGATAGGATTTGACGTTGATCTTTTCCTAACCATTTATATTTAATTATCATTTAATCATCGCTTAATAATTATTGTTAATTCGTCGACACTGGGCAAGCAAACCATTACTTGGGAAAGTTGGCGAGTTGCTTATATAAAAGATAAATCCCCAGACTTGCCTTTCTGTTAAATTTAAATTATTGCAATCTTCTGCTGACGTCGTTGGCCTGGTCATTAAAGTTGTCCATTGAAGTTGTTGCCTTGTTGTCATCGTTTTTTACTGTCATTGTTTGGCTACATTACAAGAAAAACTAGACTGAACTGTAAAGCTTAGAGCTTGAATATTCGCGAGATGGTTAAAAAGACGGGGCGAAGGCATTTTCACATAGTTTAATTAATTTCTTTAATCGTAAAATTATGTATAAAAATACTAAATCCAGAGTTATAACAATAAAGTTAAGACAAAGTTTCTATAACGTTTTCAATGCTTTCTAAAGAAGCTATTTATATGGTATAGATTGATATCAGCCGTTTACATACTACCAATAGAAAGAAAATCATTGTGAAAGTTTCATGCTTAAATACTAAGGGGTTTGTTTGCGAAAAAATAGGAAAACACGGACAGATCGACTTTGATGTTGTGCACTGCGTTTTAACTTAAAATTATATTGCTCTCCGCAAGGAATAATAATGCAACTTATTTTTATTTAAGAAAATAGCTTATATATTTGTAGCTTACCTGAGTACAATTCTTTTTGTTTCAATTTGTTAGTGAACAATCTCAAAAGCCTCACAATTTGTTACTGTGTATAGCAACTGCTGCTGTTGCATTAAGTTCAAACCTCAGCCCCGCCGTTAATTACTACAATTTGAAAATTTTGTTTTAAATTGTGTTGGCTTTTCCTTGCAGTTATTCATTGCATCTAATGTCTGCACTGTTGCTGCTTTCTGCATTTTATATGCAAATTAGCATTCGGAAACATCAGCAATGAATGCTTAACATCATCATCAGCGCATGTTGATTAGCCTCGTGCCATTGGATAGTCTCTTCTCGAGTCTCGAGTCTTCTGTCTTCTGTCTTGAGTCCTCTATTTGAAGTGCCTGTCTTCTCCACTTACACGACTGGAGTGGTGAAAAACGTCGGCACACAATATGTGCTGATCAAATTTGGCATGCAAGTGTGCGCTAGAGAGATCGCAAGATATGTATGAGGAAGATTAGTAATCATGATCATTGGGGCTATTCAAGAAAATCAAGAATTCTCTGACAAATCGTTGATAATCTAAGTTGATGGCAGAATCTTTAGAGAAGCACTCCAGCTAATGGGGCACTATCAAGAGCACAAATAACACCCTAATGATCGGTTTCAGTTTCGATTTGTTTGCTTTTCATAATACAGGAAGCCATGGGTATAGCTAATACTCATCAGCTGTCATATTAACCTAATAATTATGATCGATATTGGTCCAGCAACTCTTACTCCCGATGGCAATAGCCCGCTTTTCTCGCAACCTTTGAACCCACTTTCTAGGAAAAACTCGAAACATGCTGGGATGCAGTCATAAAAAATTAATAAACAAGCTCGATTACCAGGCGGGGAGAACAGTGGAATACCTAATAGTTATTAATTAGTAGGAGGGAATGAAAAGCGTAGCAAAACGATCAAAAAATACCGGGTCGCATACAGTGAACGGAGGGCAGGAAAAAATAAAGAAAAACAAAGCCACACAAGCTCGTAGGCTTATGTAGACAGATGGATGACGAACGATGCGGATGACTACGTGGATGGGCTGGTGGATGTAAGATGTGGCTGGTGCACGATGACGATGATGACTGTGGCAGAAGTTTATAAGATTGACCCGCATACCAGCGTGTGGGTCCCAGGCCAGTGCGGCATCCACTCAGACGGAGGGACGGACGGGGAAGCAATTGCACAATTAGATAAAGCATCTTATGGATGCACTTTGATGAATGTTAATTGAACTCCCCGCTTTACTTTTCGAGCATTGTTCAGCTGTCGTCGTCTGGCATTTGAGGAAATGCTTGCCGGTTTTTCTGTAGATCCTTCACGGATGCAGTGCCGGCAACTAGCTCAGCACATGATGACACCTGCCCACTCGTCTTCAAAGCTCTAGCAGGGGTTAATGGTTCCTAGATGAGGCCAGCTCTCAAGTTCCGACACCATATTCATAATATGCGTTTTATACTCAATAAGGTGTATCTTTTATTTTGCAGCTAATGAAATCGGACACCTCCAAAGACCCCGCCCGATGCGCGTGGGTGGTGGCGCATTGCTTGTGAATCGAATTCGGAGACATGATCAGCCATTGACCAGGGGCCAAGACGAGCGCGTAGGAGTTCGCTGCCATGTGAGCAGAGCTCAGTCGGCACACAAAAAACGTTCAACGAAAAGCTAAATTACAGTCAAGAGCAGTCGACGGTTATCCACAGACAGGTTGCAGAAGCACAGAGCTCCAAATGGAGGCCACTGAGCAGGATGTCATGCTGGAGGGCAGCGAAGACCTTATGTCCACATCAGCCTCGTCCACAAATGGCGGGGACACAAACGGTTGCGGCAAAAAATTGGTGAGTTTTCCATGTTTATACCTTGGTATTAAATAAGTTTTATAGATATAATACGCAAAAAAAAAAAGACAAATAAAATGTACTCTTTTTACCAAACAAAAAACAATTAATAAAATTTATTCAGAAAAAGTGTAAAAGTTACCTTGCCGTGATTATTATTTTAAGAAATATATTCTTTATCAGGCATTGGAAATTCAGAGCAGTTTTCCTGGAGGAACGATACAATTTTAGTTAATACAATTTCCCTTATATTGCTCTGTTTTCTTTTGGTGTTCGGAGTTTCAGATTTTTCCAATAACAACAAGAGAGAACGCTATAGTCGGGTGCCCCGACTATCAGATACCCGTTACTCAGGTAAAAGGAGTGCGAGGGAGATGGAGATAGAAACTTTGATCACGCATAACTTTTAAACGAATGGTCCGATTTGAAAAATTTCTTCTACATTTCGACAGGTATTGATAAACACAATAAAACTGCATTTTTACTTTTCCGAAATATTTAAATTTATATTTAAATAAAATCGTATATAAGCGATTGTGGGCGTTAAAGGGGGCGTGGCACCTTTTTGAAACAAACTTGCGCTGCGTAGGAACTCCTAAAATCTGCATGCAAAATGCCAATCTTCTAGCTTTTATAGTTTCCGAGATCTCAGCGTTCATACGGACGGACAGACGGACAGACGGACAGACGGACAGACGGACAGACGGACATGGCTAGATCGACTCGACTAGTGATCCTGAACAAGAATATATATACTTTATAGGGTCGGAAACGCTTCCTTCTACCTGTTACATACTTTTGCACGAATACAATATACCCTTTTACTCTACGAGTAACGGGTATAAATAGTCTTAGAGTGTTCCATAAGCTCTCTGGTTTTTACGTCCCACTTGTAATTTAATGCCTACTATATTGACGGAAGTATTTGCGGGCAATGAGCGATGAATGCATGGCCGCTTGACTTTTGCCATTTTCCGTATAGGCCTTTAAGAAAACTGCACAACTACACGTAAGTGGGTGGGTCAAAGCAATTGAAACAATTTTGAAAGACCACTGAGACCATTGCCAACAACTAAAAGTAAAAGAACGCCATAAGAAAGCAGAAAGTAGTAAAAAAGGAAAAACATTAAATATTTAATGGTTGTAGGACGTATAGAACGAAAGAATGAACTTTAATAAACATCCATAATAATGACTTTTTTAAACTTAGCCTAAATTAACTTTCAAGTTTTTCTAAAAATTAATAAAATACTATATTTGGTATTATTATATACAATTGTAACCGATAGAAAGAAGCCATTATGACTGCTTAATATATAGGTATATAAGTCAAGCCTTGTCTGTATGTCCGTGTAAATGTTGAAATCCTAAGAACTAAAATAGGTTAAACTTGCCCTCGCAGCGCAACTTGGTTATAAATATTCCCTATTTAAGGAAATATAATTTGGAAGAGAATCGCATAAAGTTACGTGAACTTTATTTGCAGTCTAATAGATTGGACACCATATAAATTGAATTAAAATATATATTTTGTTGGCTGTAAGACTAAGAGCTTACAGTAACTTTCTTAAAGATGTAAATAAATTGCAAAAACCAATCACTTAAGGACTGAAGGTTTCCCTTGACCTGCAGTCTTAGCCAATCAGAATTTCCATATAAGTCGCTGAATATTTAATGCAATTAAAGCCCGCTCAAGGCTTCCAGCTCAATACGCAAATACTTAATGGAATTTAAGAGCAAAATATACAAGCTTACAGGCACAACTGCCCACGCGTATACATATACGGATGCAGTAGCAGTATCAATGACTCCACGCCCTGGAGATCTGTCTGCTGACATTTGCATCTGACTCTCGAACTTGATCCCCTGCTCCCTCATCCCCCACCCCAAACTTCATTCGATTGAAAGCAATTCAAGCTAATTAGAAATTTTATTGCACTTACTGCATTTGTTGTTAATTGCAGACCGTGACCTCGCCGGATCCCACATCGTACGTGACCAAGCAGCGAGTGACGCGGCCCACGCCCCCGGCTCCTTCGAAGAACCCGATGCAGTTCGTCCAGATCAAGCCCTGCAACCTATATCAGACCGCGCAGGAGCAGCTGAAGAAGGCCGAGGAGGTCAAGAAGCTAAAGGAGGTGAAGAAGGAGGAGCCAGAGGAGTGGCAGAACGTAAGTCCATATCATATATCACACCGATCCGCGTAAATCAGTAACTCGATCAAAAAGTCGTGACAAAATTTAAAATCGCTGTTTAGGTGATTTAATATACTTTTATAGTAACGTACTGGTCAGATCTTTTTAAATAAAATATAGTTAAAACGTTAATTCCTTATGAAATACTAGGATATGAAGACGAATAGGATATAGTTTTCCGAAGTATGTGAATGTAAACAACTAGTGGTACTTCTTTTCTTAACAATTACCAAACTCTGCTGAATAATCTTTAAAGAGTACTCGTTTAGTAAAAATAAATATTTTTCAATAATGCTTAAATATAACTAAGGATTTGTTTCATTAACTATACACCATTAAATCACCTAATAAAAGGAATGGTTTCGCATGAAAGGGTACTCAGCTATCGGCTCCCGAAGCCAATCTTTCTTTCCTTTTTTTTTTTTGCTAACTGACTGTTTGGAACTTATCGCCACGGATAAACTAAAGCGAAACCACTTGGGCATGGCGCATGGCACATGGCTCGTTATGGCCGCTCCAGTTTCCAATGCACGTCGCCCGTTAGCGGACAAAAAGATATTGCATTGCATAATCACTATTACATTTTGTTGATAGTTTTTTCTTCACCGCCTGTTTTTTTTGTTCACTTCTATTTTCTTTGCACAAAGTTGTGTGTTACATGCAAATTTGCTGCTGCCATAACCCCGGCAAAGAGCTGCCTTTGACGTGACTGTACCCACCTAATTACCTAATCAGCCATTTCGATGCAGTCGCTGCATTTGAAATGCCTTCGGACGATTTACCAGTGTTCCATGGGCATCATGTTTATCGAAATTTCATAGGTTCCCAGACATAACTTTTGCTTTACGACTGTGTGCCAAAAACAAAAAAGTTAAGAAATCCATTTAAATGCGTACAGCGTTGTGGAAATGGGCGACCGAATTCGATGAGAAAGGAAGTCCAAATGCCGCTTTAATTGTCTTCGAGTGTAAATTGCTTTCTTTTTGTTTTATTAACTAATGCGAAAACGTTTAAGTCTTTTATCGGAACCCAGTTTGGTATTCAGATTTTCAGATCAATAAAACCGACCGGAAGCTTTTTAACTGTTAGTCAAACAAGGAAAAGAACTTCGTGTGATTTACAATATGAGTCGATAGTCACTATCGACATAAAAGAAATGTTCAAGAGATAAACTTTTAAATGGAAATATCAGGTTATTTAGCTAAGAGTAAAATCTGTCGTTAAAATCTGGACAATGGCACATCTCTCTGAATCATACCAAATGGGATCACAAATTCTTTATATATACTCAGTATATTATACTGCCGCGACGCTCATGAAACTGAGCGAAGTTCACGCGCCTCGGAAACATTTCACCTTTGTCACGTAGTTCCGCAGCCGCGTCAAAACTTTTTAATTGCCATCAAAAGAAACTTTTGCTCGTCCACTTCCACTGTGCGAAAAATACAATGGCAATTTACACTTACACATCTGCCCATTTAATTTTCTATACTAACTTTCGCTACCTTTCTGCCCCAAAACAAAACACGGCCAACAATGCGATCCGGTGACAAACAACAAATAATAAACAATAAACGGCAAACACACAAACAGAACCTTGACAATTGGAAATCGTCAAGGCGAAAACGTGTCGAGCACATCATCGATCGTGCGGTGGAGACCAAGAAACTCGAGCTGGAGGAACATGATCGCATGCGACGAAAATCGAAAACATTCACCGAAATGATGGAGGAGAGGCAAGTACAAGTCCCAGTTTCGATCGAGTGTCAATAGTGTTAAAATGTTGCAAAAATTGTATCCTTTAACATAGAATGGACAACCAATTCTAATCAAATTTCAAAACACGGTGTTGCAAAAGATTTTTCCAAATCAATTTAATTTTAATATTAATGTATCTCATTTGATTTGATTGAATGAAAAAAATACTATTTGTGTGTGTAATCCTTATCAATATCAGAATATCAATCATACAATATTTCTCCAAAGTACAACTAAAGAGTTTTAATTTTCTATATTTTTAAATAATTTATGTTCCGAAAATGTTTAGTTCAAATATTTATTTATTATAACGAAATGTTAAAGCTATTCGAAACACTCAAAGTGTGGCACAATTAAACCAACCAATATAAATGTAAACATCTGTGCCGCCTAAATGTATCCAGTAATTTAATAAAATATCCTTTTAGGGCTGAACGGGGCGGACCTCGGGGGCGTGCCAAGCTGGCTTCTCTGGCCGTTTACAACGAGGATGAGACGAACGATCTGAGTGATCTGGGAATCGGAACCAGCAGTGCCAGCGGAAAGAGCAGTATGTCCGAAGATTATGACAATAATAGTGTTATGGTGAGTAAAAAACGAAATTTGCCAAGAATAGGGGTCAATGTAACACATGATCACAGAGGCAATGACATAATTAGCTCGGTTTCTTGTACCAGTCCATTTCTTATAGTTTCTCCGCCTCAATAATTGTTTTTGCCATCATTAGGTGTCATTTATGGTGTGTGCTAGTCACGGCGTTTACAAACAATTGCAACAAATTAACAATTAAATGTAATTTATAAACACTTTGCCGCTGAGGCTCAAGCTTTCAATTGGCCATTGAAGCCTCGTTGGAAAGTGTTGCCAGCTAAGCGACACGGGCTAATAAACCCAAATAGTTTATTAATCAAATGCGCGCACAAGCATCACCGCAATAAAATCATAATCATAAATAATAAACAATGAGCCACAAACAATCGACGAAGCTCAGACAACAGAAACGGAGATTCCTATTGAGATTGAAATTGAGCGAGAGATTGAGCTGCGGATTGAGCAATTAGACGCGCTTGTCGCCAGGCCATAAAATGTTTAGCTGCAAACTGTAGAAAAAGTATGTTAGTTCACGACATCTGGGACCTTAGGGAATTGGATGGACCAGATCGGAAAAAGGAAAGTAAAAGTAGAAAGGGAAATTCATGAGAACACTTAAATAAAAGCTAAACGATATATGTTAAATGGGAATGGGGAAGGGAAACTAACAAAATCGATTTAAAGAATCATAAATTAATTTGGAAAGGGTAAAGCCTTGGTAAGATGGGTAAAAAAATAAAACGCTTTTAAAAGTAAATTTGTTATTAGAGTTTTATCCTAGGTGTAATTATTACATACATTTTTAGGTTTTTGATCCGAGTTGTGAAACACAGTACAAATTTATACAAGAACTGGCACAAGTTAAGTACTAAGCCTGTGTAAATCCCCTTCTATGAGATATATAAAAGCTAAGTTGAGTGTTATCCAAACTAAAAAGGCAAAACAAACTAAGTTGTCATTATACACAACCTAACCTTTAAGTACTTATTGACTAATTTTTGATTGAAATCCATTCCATCCACAGAGCGACCACGCCGCCGAGCTGGATAAGGCGATTGGCGCAGCTAGCTCTGGAGCTGCTGGAGTAATCTCTGGAAACGTAGAGGAGCAGCAGAATCACATAAATCGAAACGGCACTAATGGGAACCACGGCAACGGAGTTACCATTGGCCAGGCGGGTATCTCGAATCCCTCCAAGGCAACGGGAAGGGAGTACGTCTCCTCGCCGGGATACGACACTTCGTCCAGTACGGCGCCAGCTAGTTCCCCGGATCCATGTGAATACACCTATGAGGGAGCCATCCAGGACTACAAGCAGAGGGTCCAGCGGGCCAGCAGCAATGGCAATGGGAATGCCAATGGCAAGGTTATCGGAGAACCTATTGCTTATCCTACAAGGCGTGGATCCAAGATCGAGGATCGCCTGAGCGGCTTTGAGGTGACCTCGCCCAGCGACACGCAAGAGGGTGTGGAGAAGCAGAAGGTGGACGTGCCCAAGGTGGACATCTCCAAGCGCAAGGAGATCTTCGAGCAGGCCAAGATAGAGGTGTCCAATCAAGCTGCTTCTGCTACCCCCAAACTGGTACTTCGAGATCGCCTTACCAACGGAAATGCAGCTCCCACTGCCCCCAAATCGGACGTCAGACGTCTCTCTGGCGACGTCTCCAGCATACGGGACCGCATGCAGAGCTTGGAGCAGCAGCGCAAGGCCTTCAATTCCAGCAAGAGTGTGGATGTGCCAGTGCCGCCGCTCAAGCAGCGCCTGAACAGTCTGCAGCAGTCCGTTACCAAAGAGGAGCAGAAAAAGCCACCGCTGGTGGCCCTCATCGATGCCAGACAGCTGGAGATCATGAGGAGCGAGGAGGAACGAATGCGCCAGCAACAGCAGCAGCAGAAGGAGCAGCAGCATCTGCAGAAGGGGAAGGATAAGGAGAAGCATGTCCAACAAATCCAAACCACTGTGCTCGCACCTGCGCCACCACCACCGGCCCTTATTATAGAGGAGCCTCCTGTGGCGGCCACAAATGATGACAGCGGCATCCAGGAGGACACCACCGACGAACTGCAGCAGCAGCAGCAGCAACTCAACGCGGCCATCGCAGCCTTGGCCCTCGAGGAGCGCCAGTTGGAGGAGGCGGCCAATGCGGTCAACCAGATCGAAGCGGAGTTCGATGAGTTGACCGATCTAAATCCCTCGCCATTGCCACCATCGCCAGCTCATCCAGCAGTCCTACCAACTCCATCGGCAGCTGCTCCAGTTTCAACACAAGCGGCCAATCAGGCGGCTGCTCCTCCATTGCGGGACATGGAATTTAGTGTAAGTTCTACTAACAATTTATTCGAATCCGCTAAGATAAGTCCTTGTGATGTTGATGTAGTAGCTGCTTCAGCGGTGTCGGTGTCCAAATCTGGTCCCACTTCCAATCCCACATCCACATCCAATCCGGTTTCCCCCGCCCCCAATTGTAACTTGCGTAGAAAGCCCTCCAACGAAATGGTCCATCATCGCAATTTGCTTAAAATGTTCAAGGAAACCTTTCAAAACGACGACGATCTGAAAGAGGTCGGTGAGCCGGTCACTTCTCCGGGTCAATTCACCCAGATCTTTGACTTTACCAATCAACCAAGTAATCCCCCAATACCGATACCAGCACCCTCGAGTCCGATCCCCACCCAAATACCACGTCCTCTGGGCAAGCCGCCCATGTCGCCCAAGGCGGTGAGATTAGCCTCAAGTCCCAGGGCTCAGATTAATCCTGTTAGTTCGCCCACGAGTTCTGGAGCCTCGCCTCCGCAATTTAGTATCAACGGACGCGTAGAAATATTTAATTCACGGCAGCTTGATAAGCCACCAACGCCACCAGCTCCGCCCAAGAGAATGGTGAGGATTGAGCAGCAGGTTAAGGAGGTGGTTCCTCCGCCAGAAGTGGTAATGTGTGCTCCCCCCATGACTATCGTTCATCCCGACGAGCTGCCCAAACCTAATACGGTCAAGGCCCTGTCCAATTGCTTCAGCCAGAGCGACTCCACCCAGATTACCTCGCCTATCATGTCGCCCAAACCCTTACCAAGGAGTCGCATTCCCCAGATAACGCCGCCAGCTTCTCCGAAGCCCCTGAAAAGAGCTCAGGTGGATGAGGTGGATCGAAGCTCCGGGGACTATGCTCCAGTGGTGGGTCAAACCAAGGCGATCGTGCACTCGCCCCCTAGCAAAATAAACCTCCAAGCAAACAGAACCCTCGATCCTCTAGCACCCAATGATTCACTGTACCTGCACACATCTTCGCCTTGCGAAATGCCTTCCCTGAAGGCCTGTACCCCGAACGAATCCAGCCTGTTTAAATTGGCCTCGTCACGACCCACCTCGCCCTCAGTGGAGGTGGCTCTGTGCCAGCAATTCCTGGACAGAGAGGCACCCAGAGATATCCAGCTGGCCGAAGAAGATCGTAGGATATTAGAGCAGTTTGCTGTGGAGGAAAGGCCCTGTGATAGGATCGATGTGACCAAGTCACCACTGCCCAGCACTGGTTACCAGAATGTTACCGAAGCTCTGGTGAAGCAGTGTGATGACAAGAAGGAGTCCCATGCTGTGAGGGAGCCGGAAGAGATCCCCAGCCAGGAGGATATTGCCCTGTGTGCGGGATTACTCGACTGCCTGGCCCCAGCGCAAGAGCCCGTCTGCGACAGCATCGATGTGCAGAAGTCACCAGTGCCGGCCACTGGCTTCCAGGACATCAGCGAGGAGGAGGTGAGGCGGTGTGATAGATCGAGTAAAAGTGCTGTGATCCCAAACAGACCCAGCTCACCCATCGGCAGTGCCCGGGCAGCCCATTCTAAGGCCCTAATGGACACTTGCGAGCAGATCATTGCGGAGGAGCGGCTAGCCAGCAGTCAGATGATGAAGACTTCGCTACCGGATTCGGTGGACACCAAGCCATCGACTCCTCTACTAGGTCGCAGATCCAAGATTCCCATACCCAGACCTTGCTGTATATCCACGTCTGGAACTGATTCCATTAGTAGAGCGGGCTATGCCCCCACCGCAGCTCCGTCCCCCTCGGAAAATGTGGAGCAGCCGTTGATAGCTCGCACTCATCTGGTGGAAACGGAGATCAAGGTCAAGGAGATCTCCCCACCCTGCTCGCCCAAGCCCCTAGAGCGGAGTCAGCCACCCCCGCACCACCTGTGAAGGAAAAGAAAAAGAACATATTTGATTTCCTGCGAAGAAATTTCGGAAATCAGGAAGAGCCACAGCATCATCCCACGCTGAACGAGACACTCGAGAAGAAGGTGGTGCTGACCAGTACCAAGAGTGGCGTGGACGTGGTCAATGCAGATGAGTTCGTTCGGGTGGACAACTCCAAGTTCTATGTGGCCAGCGAGGAGGAGGATGAGCCGGCGCCACCCCCTCTTCCCAAAACACCAGCTCCTGTTAACATTGAGATACGGAAAAAGATCACTACCGATGAGATATTAGAGGAAAATACCACAGAGCAGGCGCTGACCCAGGAGATTAGCGATTTGCTGGACGATGAGATCATGAAACTGGAAGTAGCCGGTGCCTCAACATTGAGTAAATAGTATCGGAGTAGAAGTCGCCTCAAGATCTGCAAGATCTGAGGGCTTAGACTTCCTACACGTGGGAGTGGTATGTGATCTCTCCGCCGTTTCGTTAGCTAATGAACATGAATTAGACCGACTATCCTTATAATGACCTATAATGGCTCTCTCATATTGACATATATTGAAATGATAAAATCGGAAAATATGCAAATGAACACGAAATTAAGCTAATCTTGAACATTTTACAATCTTAAACAACGAATGATAATTTCAATCGAATTTATTTTTACACAAACTATTTATTTTACTATGGTTTTTGTTGATTTCTTTCGAATTATATTCAATTTTTATTTTCATTTTGTTATGGGCTCAAGCTACGTAAGCTACAGTTTTCTTTATTTAATAATATACTATACTAAACCCAAAAATTATGTATGAAAACAAAATTTGATTTTATATGAAGAATTGTCAAACATATGTTTTATGGTTATATATTTTATACACAAACATACACACAAAAACTAAAAAAGATAAGATCGAATTTTTACGCGCTAATACACAAAAAAAAATGAATTAAAAACCTCAAAATCATACCAAATAATATAAAAGATGAAAAATATTATAAATACAAATGAGATAATAATTGTTGTGCTATTTTATGAATAAACCTAAACTAAAATCCAAATCAACCTGATGAAACTTCAATATTTTAAAACATGTAAATAATTATCTTTCTACAAGCCGCTTGTAAATTTACGCCCATCCATGACGCTAGCAATAGAACTGCTTGCACTGCTTTACCTAAAAGGCGCTGTAAAATAATTGTAATGTCGTGTAGAAGCTGAACTGGAAATCTGAGCAACAATCAAATGTATATTTTACATAAAACATTACAAGCTTACATATGTGAATTGTATGTAAGGCTTGAGAACATGGCTCTTTAGATTTCCTCGTCCATATACAATCCGAATCGGAACACCTGAGTCTAGAAAAGAAGATAATATCTTAGATATACTTAAACAAAAAACCATAATAGTTATTTTTTATGTAATAAGGAACCATATATATCTGGATAAAAACCAAATCGTCAAAATTGATGCATCCTGATTCCCCCTATGTCCAAATAATTCCCCATGGAACTCCAAACCTAATTATAGAGGTTAAGCATTCTTATTTAAGGCTTTATTCTACATGCTATCTGATTCACTCACTATCATAATTCGTATGCATATTTCTCTTACATGCCTTGCGCTCGTTTGTTGGCTAAAAAATGTAAAATATGATTTATCTATTAATGCAGTTACATAGTTTACATGCTTACTGCCAGCAAAAGTTGTTGCAAGTATACAATTTCCGAGGTAAGCGGTTTTCTCTAACTCATTTCCCTTGTTTTGTGCCTTCTGTGTTCCTTTCGTTTTCGTTATTTTCTGTTCGTTTTTTACTTAACGTTTCTGTTTGCTTGTTTGTCTCGCCCGTATTCGTCGTGTTTACGTTCCCAGTTGCATTGCATGTTGCGTTTACCCACTTAGCACCTATTTAAAATGCCAAAAGTCACCCATCCGCCTAGTGGGGTTTCAGTTTAGATCCAGTACAGCGGGGCATACTTTGGGGGGCCGCCTCGGAATATCCAACCCCCATCCGCAGACCCTGGAGTGCTGTCTCCGCAGTTTTGCCGCCCCATATATTGCCTCCGCTTTTTATCTAAACAAATCGTTTGGGTCGATTCAGCGCTGCAGCGCCTACGTTTAGTGTACTTTAAGCCCTCGGCGGTTTTGGTTCTGTCGGGGCAGTTTCATACGTACCCGGACCTACACGGCTGCCTCGGGCTATCTTTACAGCACCCCATAATAATATAGTCGTACAAATAATTCGCATTGGACAGTGTGCGGGCACTTAGCCCTGGTATCTGGAGTATGCCCCATAGATACCAAGTCAATCGAATGCAGCGCTCCAGTTCGTTAGACTGTTTCGATCGAAAACCAGTGGTAAGCGGCTGGTTTTTATACTCACTGCCAATATTTAATCAAGTACTTCCCCTAATATATAAATAATTTTTTCTTTGGAGTCTCGTGGGAATTCATAAGAACCGGAAAAAAGTGATAACGTTTTAAGTATGTACATTTGCTAAGGGGCCAAAAGAATGTCAAAAATCAGCAACGACAAATCAGTTTCTTTTTGGTCACTTGATCGACGCAGACGTTAAAATATTTAGGTTTCAAACGGGCGAAAAGACAGGTTGTTATATATACTTCTGCCAGGTATAAATACACAGTATTATTTTATTTTTGTAATCATAGGTTTTTTAGCTGGGAAAATGTGCATCATAAATTTAAACCTAAAATGTGTCAAACTTATTATCCGTATGGGAATAGCTAGGGATTAGCTTAACTTATCTTCATTTTTTTGATCGTACCTGTTTTCGAAACGTAATTGTTTAAGTAGTAGTGTGCTATCTGCCCTTTCAGCTGCATTGAATGAACAATATAGGTAGTATTGTGGAAAATTCTGTGAAATTCGCTTTTGCAACCCCTTCCAAATTCCGTTGATATTTTGTTTTCTCGATTTCCTCCTAGTTTTTGTTTGATTGATTTTCGCTGTATAATTTAATTTATATTTGTTATCTTTAGTTGTTTTGTTTAATTTGCAAGCCAGTCTTTGTTTGAACTAACTGAAATTCATGCGATCCATGCGCATTCTTCTCTCTTTCTCTCTCTGTCATGCACGCTTTTGACGCTTTCTCGCTCGCTCGCCATGCCACGCCCACCTCATCCCGCCTCCACAGATCAACGAAGCTCTTGAATTGGCGCTGCAAGCTATCGATCGCGAGGCGACAACCAAGCCAATGGACAAGGCACAACATCCGCAGAAGCAGGAGGAGAAGGAGCAGCAGGAGGAGTTGGTCGGTCGGCCGGAGGAGGAGGAGGAGCCAACTCAGAAAGACGAGGAGGAGGAGGAGGAGGAGCAGGAGGAGTCCAGTGAGCGGGGGGAATCACACACCGAGGGTGGGGAAATGCCAAATAAAACCGATGAGCAGAAACAGGGGGAACGAGAGCCCATCTATGAGAATGTCAGCTCGACTATATCTATGCATGAAGTAGATAATGAACAGATAGCAACGATGACGATAACCACACAGACCCAGGCGACGCGGAGGAGTCACAGAAGAAGCATTCCAAATAAGCAAACCAGCAACAATAACGAGAATAATCAAAGCCCTAATCAAACCAACAGCAACAGCAACAACAGCATCAGCAATCAAATGGAGAACAGCACAGCCGCAGCACCAGCAGCCACCATCGTGCCAGCAGCAACATCTGGAGATGCGGAGCCCTACTACCAGGTGCCCAAGGCCGCGGAGCCGTACTACGATGCCCCGAAGCATTTAAGACCCGTGCCGGTTTACGAAAACATCGAGATCTTCTACTCGGGTATGGAGATCAGTCAGGGATCAGCGGGAGCGCCGGCAACACTGGGGTTGATGGAGCCGCCTAAGGAGAAGCCACCACCACCGCCCACCGAAAGTCCGCCGCCGATCCCGGCAGACGAGGGCCACGACGACGAGCTGGACGGACTGGGCAGCAGTCTGGGCCACAACACCGACACTTGGTCGTCGGACAACACCTACGAGACCATCTCGAATGGCACCCGCAGGCACCTTCAGGGGCAACTGGAACCCGCCCAGCCATCGCCGCCCATCAAGCGGATGAACTCGACCAAGCGCATCAAGAAGGAGCTGCGCAACAAGCGCTCCAGCTTCCTGGGCATCGAAACCGACGGGGACATCGACGACATGGAGACCTACCTGGAGCTCACGGTGGCCCCACCGCCGGACATGGCCCAGCTCTTGCAGGAGGAGCGGCGCCTGGAGAAGCAGCTGTACATCAAGGCGGGACTCTGCGACAGTTCCGACACAGGTTAGTCATAATGTCCCATTAGGTCTATGTGTTAGTGGGGGGGGTGGGTGAAAGAAAACCGATACCGAAGCCAACAGGGCATAAAAACGAACGACAATAGCAATGAGCAAATCACTCGCTGGACAGGGAAGGGAAAGGTGTGTCGACTGGGGCAGAGGGCACGAGGTGGCCCCCATCTGCCCCCGCGAGGTTAAGTATAAGTAATCCGTTTAGTGTGCGTGGCCCATGGAGCTGGCACAGCTTTGGCTGAGATGCTTCCCCATTCGGGTGATGAACTGTTGAACTAACTAGTGGGGTGGTTAATACATCTGTCAGGTGCAAAATTTCCCATTTTCGGTTAATTAAATCAAATTGGCACTATTTGCCAAAAGTACGTTAAAAATAATTGGTTGTAAACAAATCTTATATTATAAGTTGCAGGCATATTCTTAATACATAAAAGTAGTAGTATTATAAAAGTTTAGAAATCAAGTTCATCCCTCAAAGAAAGCAGAATATCTTTTAAATTATTTATTCTTTTAAATTTATACCACTTTTAAATGGGCATTATAACTGGTCTAGCAATTGTTAATTGCTTATAAAAATGGTTGACTCGTGTAGGTACTCACAAAGTAAAAGCTATAAGCGAACCCATGTAAACCTTCACTTGCTTTTTCCTTCTCCAGGAGAAAGTCGCGACTCTGGTGTTTCTGAGAACCACTCACGGCAGAGCAGTGAGCACTATACGAACTCCTCCGAGGAGAACGACACCCAGTCGGAGGCCACGCCCCCGCCGCTGCCCCCGCCCCCGTCGACCTCCCAGTTGGGCGAAGTCATCTACCAGAACGAAAGCCTCCTGGCCGCCCAGACTCCGCTCCTCCAGACGGTCAAGGGCAACTCGGCCGAATCCTGGACGGAGTCGGCGACGGCGGCCGCTGCGGCCACCCAATCGCTGAGCGAGGCCACAGCGACGGCCAATGCCAAGATGCAGTCCATCGAGGACAAGATCCGGGAGCAGGGCGAGGTGTTGCGGGTGGAGCGCGAACTGCTTCATTTTTCGGTGAGTAGATGGGTCGAATTTGATTTGCGGTTTTTTTACGAAACCGTTTAACCAGGTCTTCCACAGCATAATTAAAAATACATAACGTTTTTGATTAAAAATACGTTTTTGTTAAATTTAATTCTTTCCGCAGCAGGAGGAACTGAAGCGGCAGCGTGAGAACCTGCTCCTCCGTGAGAATCTGGCGCGACGGGAACTGCAGCACGGAGCGAAGATGCTGATGACGAACAACAGGCGCTCGCTGCAGGATCTGCACCACGGCCTGGGCATCGGCAACGGGATGCTGAGTGCCTTCCAACCGCCGCAGCTCCACCAGCCTCCAATGCCGCCGCCGCATCCGCAGCAGATCTACGCCAACGTGCCGCAGCAGCAGCAACAGGCGCCGCTGTACGCATACCACCAGATGGACACGGACTACCGCAAGTCCATGTCGGATCTGAACGAGTTCTCCAACCGCCTGATGCTGCCGCCAACACCCCCCACAAAGCCTCTGAGGGCGATGCAAATGGCCGCCAATGGACATGGCCTGGAGCCGGACTATGCGGTTAGCACGAGGCAGCGCCAGCCGGCGGTCCCATACGGCGGCTCCCTGGTAAAGATCGCTGGGGCACCCATGCCGCCCCGGCCCGCCGGTCCGGGATATCCCGTTACGGCGTCGGCTGCGGCCGCCTACCATCACCAGTCGGCCCAGAACCTGAGCAACATGTCCAGGAACACTTTGCTCGCCCTGAGTGCCACTCCCAAGCCCAAATACACGGACGGATGGGTGCAGGTGCAGCAGCGGAAGAGCTACGACAGCCACCAGGTCAACGACCCGGCCTGGCTTTCCGCCCAGCAGCAGAAACGCAAGTCCATGCCGGACTACGGCGGAGCCCTCTACAACAACAACCACTGGCTGCTGCAGGAGGCGGAGCAGCGGCGCATCGAGCAACTCAATCGGCGATCCATGCCGGCCAGCAAGTCGATGGGCAAACCGCTGCCCGACTCCATCATCCAAACGCTGACGGAGCGGGTCCAGAGCAAGGGCATCGGCGAACGAAAGCGGTAAGTAGGCATGGTCTTTTCAAGGCGTTCGTCCTGAATTGCGGTTACAGAAAGTTGAAACTATACGGCTTTTCTAAAACTCCAATGAAGTTAAGCCCAAAAAATACAATGCTCTTATTATCTAAATGGATATTGCAAGTGATATTTATGAGGCGATATAAAATACATAATCAAATTTTAAAACTTAATAATGTATTTAATAGATCAGTTTACGATATAAAACACAAAATTTGAGATATCGCATCGAAGGGGGCATTTTAGAATACCTGTAAAGAATAGATAAAATGTTTCATTCATAAATCGAATTTTCTACCCCCAACAGCTTCGATGGTAACAGCAATTATAGCCAGGTCAACGGCAACAGCAATGTCTACCAGCAGCAACTGCAGCAGCCGCAGCAGCAACAGCAGAAGTCCAGCATCAACAACGGCGGCAACCTCAACAGCAACGGCAACGGCAGCCAGGAGAAGGTGCTCAGCGTCAGTGGCAAGAAGAAGTGCTCCCATTGCGGCGACGAACTAGGTAAACTTTGCTACTACGTTGGTTGTGAGTGTTGCGGTTGTTCTCTTATTTCCCAAACCCTCTATTCATCGTTCATTTTGGTGACATCTTCTAGGCTTGTTGTCACAGCGAGCATCACAAGAATAGCACACACTCGGAGTCACTAGTCTCATGGTTGCGTTCTGTTGATCATCGAATGTTTTCCCTTCCCCAAGCACCACGAACTGTTTGCCAATAAGTTTCTATCTTTCACTTTCATGTCTGTGACAGATCTGGGCTGCACCCACGACAATTGTCGACAAGTGCACAAAGCGCTCAAATATATTGTTTGGGTGTAATTTTAAAAAGACTTGATTAACATGGCTAAGGCCTCACTAAGCGAAATTGTAATATTTAAGGTATACTATGGATATGGGTAACAATGTATCCGTTTTGGGAGCAGAATTTACTATCTTAAAAATTGCAGCTTAAGTGAAACCATGTTCCTGTTTGCTGACTTTTTGGAAAAATACTATTAAGTTTTTTTCTCAAGCCAACGATAACTCCATATTCTCATGGATAAATGCTTAAAGAAATTAAAGAATTTGCATTAATGATTAGTCGAAACAGGAACAGGGTTAAGGAAAAGATTGGCTAATTTAGTTAGTTAGTCATTACCTAAAGCAAGACAAAGTGAATTAAAAAATTTGTCTCTGTACTATCTTGCTGGAAATGGAAATATTGTGCATGTAAGGAAATTATTTGCTAAACTAATGATACACTTTGCACTTTCAAACAGGTCGCGGCGCTGCCATGATCATCGAGTCGCTGCTGCTGTTCTACCACATCAACTGCTTCAAGTGCTGCGTCTGCCACGTCCAGTTGGGAGATGGCCTCAATGGAACGGATGTCCGGGTGCGGAACCACAAGCTGCACTGCCAGAACTGTTACTCCAGCGACGATGGCATCAAGTTCAGCTGCGTCTAACTGAGTCCTTGCCAAGGGAAAGGAAGTCAATTCGAAGATGGAACTGGGGGTTGTTGTTGTTCTTGTTGCTATTGCAACATTGATTGTTGTTGTTGTACTAGTAATACATAGATACTAACTACTGACGTAATTCGTATGTTTACATATGCATATACACTACATATATCCATGTTGAGAACAAAGTCAAATGCAAAACGTTTCAGATTAGTGTTAATCGCTTCTATATAAGTACGAAATTTTTTGAATGTCTGCATTGCTTTTTGACTCAGATTTTAACTTTTTATATACGATATTCTACATGTTTGAAAATCCGACGTTATACATACATACATATGTTTGAAAAGCCAAGCTCTCTAAAATTTTACGCCAAGTCAAAGTAAAGTTTCAAAATGCGGTTAATATGTGTTTTGAGAAATATTAGAGAAAAATATTGAACAAATAGAAAAAAAGTTCTATGAACGTTGTTAAAATTTTGAAATTGTATATTGCCTACATATATATCTACGACAAATGGAAATTGTACATTTATTTACCAACCAATGCTGATGTTTTCTCTTTTTGCGTCCGAGCCATCGGATACTTCTGAATCTAGCGTTTCTGTGTTTCTATCTATCCTACACGCCCCAGCCCACATAAAATACCTAACGACGTATCCAATGTACCTAAAACTATATACAAATACCCATCCATACGCAACACACTAACATAAGAACATATTATATACTTACATTCTACATGAGATGTGCATATAACGTGAAACATTTAATTTCTAATTGTCGATTGTCGTTATTCTTATTTATTGTAATTAAGCATAAAAATCAAAAGTATGTATATTCTATATACTTCTTGAATTTTATGATTAACTTTTAAACTTGATCGGTATATGAATAATTTTTCTGTAAAAATACATCAAAGAATCCATTTGAATTTCGCTTAGTTCTATAATAAAGTATTTCAAAGAAGAAAAATAATTTTGTTTGGCTTTATTGGTCCCTGTAGTAAAAATCAAATGTCTGTATCGTTTTTTTAATGCAAATTGTATATTTGCAGTGGTCAGCCAATACCTATATTTACCCATGTTATATATTGTGCGCGAGGGTATAAAAACTAATTGAAACTGTCGAGCAAAATGTGTGGTATACTATTAGGCAGCAATGCCGTATAGCATCACTATTACCCGCTTTTTCGACTCTGTAGTAAAGTAGATATATGTTTCAAACTGAGTACCTTTAATGACTAAATCCTTACTTTCATATTAGTCAAGTCTCTACGTTTTATTCAGATGTCTCTTTTAATTTTGTTGTTAATAAAAAGTCTTATGTTTTCCCTAAAAGCTGGAATCGGAATATTTTAAACATAATCGCTTAATAGAAAACAAAACAGATTGAATTGAACTTTTACTAAAAGTTATTGGACTTAAAATAATTTATATAAACAAAGTCAGTTTAATATGTTTGGATGGGCATTCAAAACAGTTTTAAGTCCAATCACAAAGTCTTTTTAGTAAAAGTTCAGTTCTATCTGTTTTGTTTTCTATTAAGCGATTCAGTTGACTTAAACAGTATTCTGATTGCAACTTTTAGGGAATGTTGATTTAGACATTTTTATGATTTCAAATTGAGAAATCATCTAGTTTTGCAGTTTTAGTTTTCTATTAAGACTACTAAAAGGGACTAGCTCCGATAAAAATAACTCTTTTCAAAATGTTCCACAGTTTGGGTCAATCAATCTGATCAGTTTAGTCGATACACATGTTTTGTTTTTCTGACGATCCAAGCACTTTATTTCCCAGACCCGATGATAGAAAACACAATCCAATACAATCTGCATTTACAATTTTGTCGTTAGTAGATATCCCCACTTCGCCACCGATCGCCCTTCTAGGCGGTGGGCAGGAAGGTGAGCTTCTCGTTGAGCTGCAGCTGGGTTTTGATGAGCTGGGAGAGCGTGATGACCAGCAGGAGGTTGCGCACGTTGGCGTTGAACATCTGGGTGAACTGCTCGTGGGTCATGTGTGGCACGGAGTGGATGAGGTCGAGCAGTTGGCGGCCAACGGCGTTGTCCGGTGTCACCTTGTGGGCGATCACGTCGTCAACATACTTGAGGATCAGGTCCAACAGGGACTGCAGCTTCGTGGAGGCCTCCGAAATCTGAGCGAGGTCCAGCATGGGGGGCACGGTCTTGGGCCGGTGCGCGGGCGACACGCCCACTGTCTTCTGGAGCAGCTTGAGTCCGAAGGTCTCCGGCTCGTAGCTTGTCAGCTCGACGGGAATGGGCGTGAACATGCAGCCGGTCTTGCCGCCGGGCACTCCGAGCTGGATGCAGACGTAGGCGCGCAGGCCCATGCGGCCGCCCTGAAGCGAGGTGTCCACGGTGAGGTGCACCGGGTTGTTGCACTCGCGGGCGTAGTACTCGTGGATCACGGAGCTGTGGTTGGTCACGTCGTTGCCGGTGGCCCACCAGCCCACCACGCTCTCGTTGGAGTTGACCTTGCGGTTGAGGTCGTACATGTCCAGGGCGTAGCTCAGCTCGGCCTCCACCTGGTCGTCGTGCTCCTTGTGCGGCACACAGAAGCAGTTGGTCACCTCCACCACTCCCTTGTCCACGGATCCGAGCAGCGTGCCGATGACGCGGTGCGAGTCTGCGTTCCGGCGCTCGAAGGCGTCCACCACCTGGAACAGCACCACCGGGTGCACGCGAACGGTCAGATTGAGGGCCGACATTTCTATTGCTGCTGGCGAAGATTTGCAAGGGAAATTTCCGCAAAAATTTCTACTCAGCCACGCTGCGCGTATGTTTTAGGGATGCAAGAAAGGGCGTATCGATACGGCGGCTGCCTGGCGATAGTTTTGGCGCCTATCGGACGGTGTCTCATCGATAGAGGAAAGGCCGATATATCGAGTGCAGTCGTGATAGTTAATCGATATGGCGCGAGTTTTTAAATTGAGAAATATTGCGGCGTTTAAATTTTATTATTAGCTTGCTCCAAAAACTTATAGTATTTCATCCATACAAATCTAGAGAAATTTAGTTGGCTAGATAATGCGCGTATTCATGTATGCTCAGTCCCCTCTGGAGCTATTCAAATGTAGAAAAAAAATAATTAGTATGTCCATTATTATACCCTTGCAGAGGGTATTATAATTTTGGTCAAAAGTGTGCAACGCAGTGAAGGAGACATCTCCGACCCTATAAAGTATATATATTCTTGATCAGGATCACCTCCTGAGTTGATATAAGCATGTCCGTCTGTACGTCTGATTAATCGGAAATGCCATAACTTTGGTGTTTGTTAAGTTAGGAAGTTGGGATTTTCTATCAGTTTTATTTTTGGCCAATCAATCCGACATACCAAATTTCAGAAGGATCGGCCGACTATATTATAGCTGCCATATAACTGAACAATTGAAATTGCCATAACTTTGGTGTTTTTAAAGTTAGGAAGTTGGGATTTTTATGAGTGTTAAGAATGCGTCATATGAATAATTTTGGAAAATATAATTTACAAAATATTCTACAAGGGTATTTCAGCCCAATTTGGGCAAATTTGTTAATTTTAAATTTAATTTTTTTAATTTTAGACAGTCAAATACACTGAATTAGTAATTTAGAAGGCGAATTTACACCTATTCGAATGTTCAATTTCCAGCTTTTGCGAAAATATCAGAATTAAAAAATTGGTACATTTTTTACATATAAACAAATTTTTTATTAAATACGATTTTTACATAATGCACACATGCATAAATACCCTTGGTATTGTATTTGTATTTCTACTTGAGATTATCCCTTCTAGAATCGGGCTTGCTCTCTGGTATTCAATGCATTTTATTACTTATCGCGGACACAACACGCCGTAATCAATGCCGAAACAGGTCCTACCACACTTCGCACTTGTGAACTGGGTTCATCGGCGAACCCTCTGGACACTGGAAGTCCTTGGAAAAGTCCTTCATATTGCTGAGCGATCCCAGAACACGGAACTCGGATGGCGAGTGCACGCCGGTGGTAATACGCATCTTGAGAGATTCTACAAGGACAGAGAATAATAATGTTACATTTGAAGAAAATAAAAGAAAATTTTTTTTTTTTTTTTCCCTTTTTTTTTTTTACTTTTTTTAATTAGGGGAGGGGAGGGTTTTTATTTTTAATTTTTTTTTTTTTTTTTTTTTTTTTTTTTTTTTTTTTTTTTTTTTTTTTTTTTTTTTTTTTTTTTTTTTTTATTAAAATAATTTTTTTTTTTTTTTTTTTTTTTTTTTTTTTTTTTTTTTAAATTATTTTTTTTTTTTTTTTTTTTTTTTTTTTTTTTTTTTAAAATTTTTTTTTTTTTTTTTTTTTTTTTTTATTTTTTATTTTTTTTTTTTTTTTTTTTTTTTTTTTTTTTTTTTTTTCGGAAAAAAAAAAAAAGGAAAGGAGGAAGGGAGGAGGGGGGAGGGGGGGACCGGGGGTTTTTTTTTTCTCGGGTGGCCTAGTTTCCTAAATTAATATTTTTTTTTTGGTGGACCTTCCCTTCTTTTTTTTTTTTTTTTTTAACAAAATACCCTTTTCCCCTTAACGAAATAATCTCTTTCTTCTAAACTATATTTTTGTTTGATAAGTCAAATACTTATGTATCATATTTAATGAACACTTTGCTCAAGAATTTAAGATTGATTGCAATTGGATTCGTAAAAATATGTAATTTTTTTTGTGTAATTTGTGTTTTTTTTTCTTATCTTGATTTTGATATAGTATTATAAAACGATCGTAACAATGCTATTACGCTTGCTAAAATAAAAACAAATTTAAGAATAGCTAGAAAAAATTGCATCTTAAAAAAACACGCATTAAAACCAAAAAAAAAAGCAAATTGCTCCTATTATAAGAACTTAAGCAAGGGTACAAAAATACTAATCTCGACCATTCGCAGGTAATACGATTGCTATTAAATTGATTTGAATTAAAAGCCTATGTTTGGAATCTGATGTAGATCTTGCATAAGCTGATAACTTTAAACTAATTTCACCTAAGTACGAACTAATGCTCGACATTTCATACCATGTTTAAAGTTCCCTTATTTACCTTTACGATACTTGGCACACCAGGTCTGTCCGGATGATATCCAGAACATCTGCTCCGGGGTGTAGTCCAGGCCAGGGAGCTTTGGCTCCGGTCCGTGCTTCTCCGCCCATCTGCGGTACGCGATGTACGACTCCTTGACTCCGCCGTTATCGGCTATGTTTTCGCCCTGCGTGTTGATTCCATTGAGCTGTCGAAAAGGGATACTTTAGGATTGGTCCGACCTGCTGAGAAGGATCACTCACGTTCATTCCCGTTGCCCTCTCCGTGTAGTTTCCATACTGCTCGATGATGCATTTCGCCTTGGCCAGGTAGGCCTTCTGGGTGTCCGGCTGCCACCAGTCCCGCAGGTTGCCCTTCACATCGAACTGGCGCCCCTGGTCGTCGAAGCCGTGGGTGATCTCGTGGCCAATGACGTAGCCAATGGCGCCGAAGTTCATGTACTTGGGGCGTTGGGCGTTGAAGAAGTGTCCCTGCAGGATGCCGGCCGGGAATTCTGTTAAAAGAAAAAAACGCGCTTAACAACCTTTCAAAAATAATTTTAAAATATATGTTAAAGTGACATTTTAACGATTTCCATGAAATTAAATATATGTTTTTTATAGCATTAACTTATGGTTTGTCAATTTCGATTTTTAAAATTTTTGAAATCTTAATCCCCGAAATCTAACTAACAGAACAATATTATTATTATGGAAATTTTGGACAAAAAATACATATTTTCATGAGTTTTTTCACACGGTATCAAAGTACAACATTTAAGCTATTTTCATCAAAAGAAAAAAAATAAATAGGCAGTTCCAAGAAAAAAATTGCGGTAAAAACATAAAATGTTTATTAGTTAGTATGTTTCTAAAAGTAACTACGTTGAGTTTTTTATTCCATTTTTGTATTTTTGGTAACTCTTTGAAGTCAAAAACGTGATATTATCTTAAAAATTTGATATACTAGTTATTATAAAATGAAAAATAATTAGTAAAAAATAAAATCGACGCCAGTACCTGCGGATTTAGGTACAGAAATTGGGTGCAAAATTTCAAAACGATTGGTACAAGTAGATTTTGCAAGACCGTGTTTAAAATGGCAACTTTTCAGTAGAACGTTTTAAAGCTTTGCACATCGATCTAAAATCTTAACGCAATATTCTTCAAATGTTGTGCATTCAGAAAAAAAATTTTAAAAAAGGCAACAAAAAAATGTAAATACCATACCCACTTTAATTTTCACGGATCCCTAATTCGCGTGTTTTTTCAGAAATTGGAGTTCACTGAGCTGGACTTACGAATACTATTCTCTAGGGAGGAGTAGAAGGCGTTGACGATCGCGGGGCGGGCGTGGCGAACCCAGTCCGTCTTGTTCACTGGCAGGCGCAGTTTGTTGAAGGAGTAGTCCGTGCCGAAGATGTTCATGCCCAGGAAGGACTCGAAGTACTTGTCGGGATCGATGTCCAACTTGGCGTAGTAGGCGGCCAGCTTGTCGTTGTCGAGCATCTCGTCCGGATAGCCGATGTGGGTGGCCATGCTGTGCAGCTTCTCCTTGGCCTCCTTCTTCGTCTTGGGGTCCATCCAGTTGACCTCGTCCAGGATGTCGTTGAAGACGCTGCGGATGTCGTTGACCATCTCCAGGGCGTTGGCCTTCGAGTCCTTGTGGAAGTGCTTGCGGACGTAGAGGGATCCCACGGATATGGCAATGCTGGGATTCGATTTGATAACCGGTTGATTAGATGGCGCGTGGATGTGGTTGTTGGAGGTTGTTGGTTGTTGGTTGGAGGTGTGCAGTTATTGAAATGTTGGGTTGGAGAGTTGGCGTGAAAGTGAAACATAAAATGAATATGGACATTAGGATCTGAGTGACCTCTCGTGCTTCTGAACAAAACAAACATCAACAAAAGTGCACACGTGCAATGATGATGATGGTTATATTAATATTTTTCTCAACAAAATTAAATTTATAATGAAATCCTTTTAGTGAAAACTCAACCATAATAAATGGCAAGAGCGTCATTTTTATATGAAACACCCGCCACTCACTGCCGTAAAAGAAAATACATTAATTTTCGGTACTTAGGTAAATAGCCTTAAAACCAATCCCTAATAAGAATTCATTAGAGTTCCTGTGACCCCGATTTCCACAGAAACTGACCCATTAACGGTCGAATGATATTTCACCGGTTTTTGAATAAGGAATACAAACTCGAAGTTAGTTACTGATTGGGTAAAATCTGCTGAAATTTGAACATAATAATCATGCCATAAACCAATCATATGATGTACGCACTCGAAAGAAATAAAAAATATTTTTTACAAATTTAAGGGATTGCAGATGAGAGTCAATCCTATTCCCCAGTGATACTTCATGCACATTTATGTTTACGCAGTAAAGTGCAGGGACAATGATAACTACATCTAGGTTTGATCAAGACTTAAGAGTCCTTAACCACCTAGATAGGTGCCCCTATTGATTTGGGAAATCAAAGTCGATTAAAATATAAGGTAAATCGGTTTTGGCGTGCGTGAGACTAGTTTAGGGTGTCTATTGACTTAGCGAGATGTGTGTGTTCTTTGTGCGTGTGTTGTTATTCGCTTTCTCAAGAAAACCTTTAACGCATGTTTCTAAATAAGTACCCATCGTCATCAAATCTGCAATTGCTAAAGAAACCAAAAGAAGATACAGAAACAGCACAGAGAAACGAGAATCGAGATCCAGCCAACCCCGATGACTGCGACCCTTGACCTTGGCACGGGGTGGTGGGACGAAGGCACTAACCTGCCAGTGACCATGTCCACGCACTCCTTCCAGCGGGCCTCCTGCTCCTGGCGTCCGGACAGCGAGGTGGAGTACTGCAGCTGGCGCTTGCGGAACTCCTCGTTCAGGAATCCCACCGAGAACCCGTGGATGCGCCAGAACATGTAGTTGGCGATGACGCGTTTCGGCGTCCTAGCCAGCAGCTTGCCGAGGTCCTCGAAGAAGCTGGGCACCGACAGGTTGATCTTCTCGTCCTCGGCCACGTCCAGGCCCTCCGGCAGCAGGGCGTTCATGTAGTCCACCCACTGCACATACGGATAGGCAGCCTGCAGCTGGGCCGGCGTCCTCAGATTGTACAGCTCCGAGGAGTTGCGGCGCTTCTCGTTGGGCCAGGAGATCTGCGGGAGAAGATTATGGGTACTCCGGGACGCGTTGATCACCCACGTCGTGTGTACTCACATTGGCCAGGTCGATCTCAAACTCCAGCGCACTCAGCAGCTCCGTCTTGGCCAGCTCCTTGTTGGCCCCGAAGAGCACGGCGATGTCCACCATGTAGTCGTAGTAGGCCGTCACCAGGGTCTCATTGAAGCCCTTGACCAAGTACTCGCGGCTCAGGGCCAGCGACGACTGGTCCAGCTGGAATTCAAAAGGGTATTTGGTTAGGTACTCATATAGAAAAATAAAAAAGATTTAGTAATTTGCAATTGCTGCTTTTATTCCTATGTTCTTGATTTTCATCGAGTGTCCGGCTAGGTTTCCTGTTTTTAATAGCGAATTACAAACTGAATAGAGTGTATTTTATTAAAAAATAAAATATGACAAATTTTCCTAAATAATCAGACTTTTCCGGTTTAGTTTTCTGGGTATTAAATTTTTAAATTCTAATTGTCTATTGTCTAACATAAATTTAAAGTTTTTAAGTTTTATATGAATATTCGTGCTTTTGCCTGAAAATTAGTATCATAAATCCACAATGTGAACACAAATACTCACATCTATAAGCCGTTTAGTGCTGTTCTGCAGATCCACTCCGATCGAGAAGTCGATGATGTAGTCCATGCTGAATCCGGCGGCGCGGAACTTCTTGACCTGCTCCTGCCAGGTCCAGCTGTCGTCCGCGTTCCAGGAGTCTCCCTTGATCAGTGGCCACCCGCCCAGCTTTTCGGCCACGCGAGTAATGGGCTCAGGGCCCAGGGTTTCGATAAGAGCTGCAGAAGGACATAAGCCATTACTAAGGTTACTCCGAAAAGGAACAACATCATTTACAACAGCATGTGCAATGAGAGTACTTTTATAATAGGCTTCAGTGCGCAGATTGCGAATCTGGCCATGGAAATTGGAATCCGTTGGCCTCAATAACAGGTCAACGGATTGAAAATGATTTTTAATTTCACCAAAATCGATTGGAAAAGTATTAAGGCTACAATGATGTACATTTTTTATAAATGCAATCAACTAAGAACGCTATCTCAAAGTGATCACAACCACTTGTATATCACAGTAAACAGAATATAAATTAATAAAGACTTGCATTTATACTACGAAATGTACTTATTGGGTGGTATAGTTCTAAAATGATAAAACTCTGTAACTTAAACTCTTAAGGCATTTATATTCTCCGTACTCCCGGATAAGATAACCTAATCTGGGGAGAGGCAATCATCTTCAACGCATCACTCACTCTTGTTCATGCAGGCCCTGTAGAGCAGGTTGGGCAATCGGAAATGCTTGGGCTCGGTTTCCGGTCGCTCCGCGGTGATGATCTCCTTGAGCTGCTCCTGCAGCTTGTCGGAGATCACCGAGAAGGTGCTGATCGAGACCTTGTCGTCCGGGATGTTCTCCTCCTCGAGGTAGCTGCCGCAGGCGAACTCGTAGAAGTTGTCGCACGGCTCCACCTCGGGCTTCATCTTGCGCAGGACGGTGGACGCCGTGTGGATGCACTCCTGGGTGAGGCACACGTCGCTGGAGTCCACGCCCGACTTGCCCTTGGTGGCGGTGCCCATGGGCACCTTGTTGATGGTGGTGCTGTCGCCGTGCAGGGCAGTGGCCTGCGGGTTCTCCGGGGAACTGGCCGCCCGCAGAGCATCGTTTATCCACAATCCGAACCCGGCGGCGGCTGCCACGAAGAGAATGCCGCTGACGACCAGCAGACTTCTCTCCAACTTGGTGCGACGACGCCACCAGTTGGGGTTCCTGTAAAAGCACAGAAATACATATTGGTAAGTTATGGTTAAGCAGTAAAAAACATATTTGTAGTTAACAAAGTTGTATATGTTTAGTCCCTCCGCTGCTTTCTCTTCCACTGCGCATCTACTATCCACACTATATTGCAAGACTCACGTAACACATGATGGATAGAAAAAAGTTTTAAGCTTAAAATACTGTCTTAAATTAAGTATGAAAAATCTTAAATTAATATAAAGAATACTCCAACAACTTGGTTTATACTTTCATTCTATACAAAATTTCCTAATTCCATAATCTTTCAACATTTAAATATATACAATAGTACAGAGAAGAAGAATAACAGTTAAGTTCAATTAGAATCACCTATTAGAAAAACTTCTTGTTGATAATACTTTCCTAATTTCAATTGTTTCGGCTTTATCTTTAGGTAAAATAGTAATATTTAGTTTGAGGCATTGTTAATCAAATAGAAATGAATCTTTTACTTGCTCCAAGATTTAACCCCGATGATTCTGAAGGAAAATTTTCCGTTTCGTATTAGTTATCTGGAGATGAAATCCTTTTAGAATCATTAGCGCTTAGTCGTGATCTTTTTTTTTGTTGACCAGTGTTATTATTACATATTTTTCCGCATTGTAATCGTAACTAAAAACACAAGCCATTGCTCTTGTTCCAATGGATTTGATATACCTGAAACCCGCTGTATGCTGAATGCTGTATGTAATTGTTGGCCAACTTCCGATTTCCCCTCACTTGACTTGCGAATTTATAGCCATAATTATTGTTGTTATTCCGTCGTTCAACTGGTTAAATTTTGTACACACAAGTTTGAAAAGTCATTTTGGCCGCCGAACTCGTTACGAAATTTGAGTTTTGGTGTTTGATGTTATTTGACAGTGTTTCGCACACACGCAAACCTCGGCAGAACGCTTTTTATAATGCCCACCCATTTCCGCGGCCAAAGTGTAGGTGTATCGCAGCGATACCCCGCACACAGTAGCCATTCGGAATAGATACAGATAAAAGTGATGAATTTTTGCACGCTTCAATTATTGTGAAAAGTTGTAACATAATAACGCCAAAAGTTTGTACTCCGGACCAGAGCCAAGTTGCGTTGCCTTTAAAGACCGATTAAGTCACCGATTAAGTCACGCCGTGAATGAAAGCGTTTTCGGCCAATAGAGGGCTAAGGTCAGGATCGGTGAGCAGAGTCCAGAGATTCAGTGTCCGATCAGGCCTCACCCCACCAAAGCCGTCATAGTTGAATATACATTGTGAAAAAGCCATCCAAGTCACCAGATTTATATCAAAATTTCCAGTTTAATGTAGCTGAACTTTTTCCCCAACGCTAATGACACAGAATTCCAAGCACCAAAAAATGTTAATGACTAAACAGATCATGATTAATATGTCTGCTCTAGGGGTTCTTGAAAGAACTTATATCTGCCTATATATACTATGCATGGCGGATATGACCCATCTTCCTGCTTATGTGTTTGCTTTTATTGAGCATTTATTATTGCTTCTAAATTATTCAGAGTTCTTGTTTTGGAACTGAAGTGTATTATCGTGTATTGCCCGCTTAATGAATCAAACACCGGCAAGAACTCGCAAATATTTCGACATTTCGTAAGACTAAGTAAAGTCAATCAGCAAACCAGTTTCGTAAATGATTTAACCATTTTTTGGCCAGCGATTAATTGCACGTAATGGCACGGACTGTACGAAGTTGAACGACACTGCAGTTTGCCCTCAAATCGGAGTGCAGTGTTCCGAATTTCCCACCACGGAAATTCAAAAATATAAATATCTGCCGAGGCTAAGAAGTTGGCTTTCTAGTAATCTTGATCTTGCGATTAAATCTAACATCATGCAGCCTGGTACAATACTTTTGTCCAATAAATGAGCTTTCTTCCGAATATTTTACTATGCCCAGAGGAATTCCGGCAACCGAAGTGAGAGTTGTTCCTAGAATACTTTTCCTAGAAATTTAATTTGTAAACTAAAGGCATAAACTTCAGAGTCGTGTGAGTTATTTGTCTAAAGACAAATCCATATATAACCAAGCAACAGAGCCTGGTGACGAAGCTCAGATGCTCTATCCGCAATTTTTTGTCGTGGGAGTAGACACGAATTTAACTTGATTGAGTGCAGCTTACTAATTAGTGAGCTTGTAAGTTTTCAGTCCGTTGTGTAAGCCGCAGCTCGTAATCTCAGAGCTGCCGAATATGAGATATGACTGCTGATCATCGCCCGGCCTGGCCAATTAACTGAGTCTGGAGACATGTCGTGCCTTCCTTTGTCCGTTTCGAGGCAGGCGGAGATCACGACAGTCTTGGAGTTCCGGAGATCGGGCCAGCACCGGGCTCGACTGGCACTCGCCTTGGGAGCACCTTATCTGGGATTGCGATGGACGTGCTGCCGAGGTGTCTTGGGCCGGGTGTCGCATCGCACTCTCTCGGCTGTGAATACACAAGTGCGGCCGACATTATGTAAGGGGCCAGGTGGGTGGAGGGGGTGGCAGTGGGTGGCACTGGGTGGCTCTGGGTGGAGGTGGGGCCCATGTCAATAGGGCGGCCAGTTTGAAGCCCTGCTTTTGTCTACGGACTGCGTTGCCCAATAAATGTGTCAAGTGCAGGCGGCGTGCCTCTGCCATTGACGTGGCAACCTGTACGTCACCTCGTCCCTAAATACACAAAATAAACAAGAAACAAAACCCACTGGCGTAATATGCACACGTGAAATCGCACATGTGTGCTGAGTACCTGACGTGTGTGTGAGTGGCGTTTGGCAACTTTTACGTTTCAGCCTTTATTGTTTAGCTTTTAATATGTTTTTGATAGTTTTCGGTGTCGGATGCCGTTGTTTTTATTAATATCACAAGTCTTGACTGACAGCCACCCATTTAAAGTATCATTTCCTTGTCTCCTGCCCCGAAAAAAAATGGTAAGCCCCCATTTTTCATATAGTTTCTGTCTTCCCTTCGGCCCAAATGCAAATTGATGAGCATTCACCTTGTCGGCTTTAATAGCCAATAATAACTGGCACATATTCCTCATATAAATTGGTTAAAACAAACTGCATTATGGGAATTGAGCCACCTGAGGGATATGTTAATCACTCAAAAACATATAGCTACATGTCTTTATCCAAGGCAGATTGTATGGGCTCTTGGACACTCTTTTGAATTACTTTAATAGTAGACAGACTTTTTATAGTTTTTATAAAGTTTCTCCTAATCAATTACTGAACAGCGGTTCGTCGAGCGTGACACAGTTAGCCAATGTCAGGGAACCAATTTGCATGAATCACTCCGGAAAACGGCTGTTCGACAATAACAGAGCACTAAGTACAGTCGCTACCGTGGTGACTAGGAATCTTTTCGCAGTTGCATTTGGATGCATCACAGTGGCAGTTCTAAAACTGCCCAAAACTTAACCAATTAATTCAGATAATCTGAACGGCGACACGTGCAACTGGTTGCCTCATTTTCCCAGTGGGCACTCGCAGTTTTTTCTGTTTTTGGGTTTTTCGTAATGCCCAGCCAAAATGCTCGACAAATTGCCTTTCAAGTGTTAATTTGTGCCACAGACACAATTACCTAATACATTTTAATTTCGCCGCGCGAGAGATGCGATTGCGATGGCGACTAAGACTCAAGATTCAGGCGTTACTTACTTGCCCGAATCGCTGTTGCGCGCTTTTAATTGCCCGACGAAATGTTCGAGCAGTCGCAAATGCGGTTCCTCTTAACCGAGCCCCACTGTCCGCCCGCGATTCACTGTGTGCCCTCATTAAGAGGTCACGGACTGCAGCCGAAACAGACTTGGCAAGTGAATCTCTGCTAAGGTTATATGTAATTCTACTTTCTCCAAAAAATGAACGAAGGGAGTATAATACACAATATTCTCACTTGTCCGGTTTGATATCAATATAAAATTCTTCATATCACATAGCTTTCCAAATTTCGAAGCTTAATAGATATAATTTGACAATTTAAAATGTTTGTTTACATATAATTGAAATTATATGTTCTGCTCCGAAATTATAGATTGTTTATCAAAAACATTTCTCTATCACCACAATTGTTGGTCTTTTTCCAAAAAAAATAAATAAAGCTTTTTGTGGGTGGTGATTCTAGAAGTGTGCCAAATAAAGTCTATCTTCTAAAATATGAATTTTCAAACCAATCGGAATTTCCTGGAAACTTATTAAAATACTGTTTTGACAAACAGATTATTTCTTAAAGGCGTCTGTGCAAAAGAACGCGGCTCAATTAGCTGCAGTGCAGTGGCAAAGCGACAATAAATTTCAGTAATCGCATTATCTCGTGGGCTTGAACTTGGCTGGCTAAGTGGATTTGTTGTGGCTGTGGAGATGGATCTTGGCCAAGGCGAGTGTCCCGGAGCAACAGCTGCAGGCTGCGCCGACCAACCAACCTTTGCCATCACTTATTAGCAGGAAGAGGGCAATTTGCGGCAGGAAGAAGCAGCCAGCGACGATGCAATTTGCCCGTGCCGAGCCACTTAATTTTCTACCTTTAATGGGGTTGTGGGCCGGAAGGAAGCGCGGAAAAGCGGGAAAACGCCAGCACAGCCAATGCAAACAAATCGCAGGACGCAATGCTCATGCCCGATGAGTGGAACGAGGGGGGGAGGGGGGTTGGACTGGGTGGGTGGCTCAATTGGCCGCGGGTGTCCACCGCAAGGCCGAATGGAAGCCAGATGTCGCAGGCAAGGCTGTTTGGCCAGCACTGCCTTTGCAACTGGCGCCTTGCATGCCAAACAAATGGAAATTTTCGAGAAACAAAATGTATTGGCAACTGATATCGTCGGTACACAATGGGCCCAAGTTCGTTTGCTTAATATGCATTAAGCGTTACGACTGTCGGCGAAATTTTAACTCCCAACCTGACCTCAAAAACTGAATTATCAATAACAAAATGAAATACATTTTTAATGCAAATACCTTAAGACATTACTCCTCATTACTAACTGCCTTGTGGCACGTTCCCAGGTTTCGTTAACCCCCAAAGCCAACGAACAATAACGCATTCGCATTCGCGCAATTTCCTTAAGAACTCTGAGTACTTTGGAATCCAGAAGTTGCGACGATCAATCATCGGCCTGCCAAGTACGCAAATTATTTTGATTTTATTATGTGCCAAATGAGTAATAAGCCGCTTACGGCAATCAAAGCCGAAGAACGAGAACGTTAAGGGAAGAAAGCCGAGTTAAATACCGGACTATTACGTGAGCTACACGCTCCAAAATCTTCCCGAATTACAGAGAATTTTTGCCTGAGTTACGCAGCCATTGGCCTGGTTTTCAACGCCTCACGTGCACTTCATGAGGAAGCGGTAAGAATCACTCCGAGCCTGGCCAGCCCCTCCCACCTGAGCCATAAATTACTGGTCTTAATCTTGGCAAATGACTGTCCAATGTTATGACTCTGTCTTGGCTCAAATAATGGAATTGCGGAAGGGATCAGGATAAGTTGATTAGCAGAACGTGCCACATCTTGCTTTATAAAAGTGTTCAAGAGTGGAAGAAATCAGGAAGACCGTTCGCAAAGAGACATATTATAGAGATATAAGGGTTCCTGGCTTTAGAGATCAGGCGAAAGAGTTGCTTGAAGTACAAAGTTTTAAGTTATCTAGTTGTTAGTTCCCCTTTTTTAGTTTTGTATTTTAATTTAAGACGAACAAAGTTCCAAAGACAAGAAACAATGCCGACTCACTGCAGAGATTATATCTTGAAAACAAGAGGCAGACAGTTTTCCTCTTCCTCTTTAAAATAAAATATCAGAAAAAACAAATAAAAAGCTGCTCTCGCAAGAATTCAACTCTCGAAAATTAGAATAAACCTGCGACATCGATTCCGCTTTCTCTAACAGATTTCGATGGGCGGCGAATCGTAATCCAACCGGAGAGAAAGTGGCCATCAATCGTGGCTAGAACCCACTCGAAGTGTAGAGAGCCCAATCTTCCACGATCTTGTTCCCGAAATAGCCAGCCGCTTTGCTGCGGGCTTCATTGTTTGCGTAACCACGAGTTTTCTTGGCCGCTTAAGAGGGGGGAAAGGTCAGTTAATGCCGGAGGGGGCGGGTGAGTCTGTAAGCCGCAGAAGTTACCTTCAGCGGTGCATGGAAAAAGAAAACGAAAAGCCAAGAAAACGCAACCGCATGGCCAAGAAAACTGTGCTGACCATAATTGGAGTTGCACTAAGGTCTGCGTGCATTTAATTATGCAATTTGAGCAAATAGCTGCCCAGCTATAAAAACTTAAGCCCATGCCCATACTCCGAAAGCGCTTGGTTCTTGGCTGTTTCCTTGGCTCAACTCTTTTTGTCTGCCCCAAAAACTTTAAGAAACTTTGAAAAAATAAAGACATTCTGTATTAGTCAAATGGCAAAACCGGATAGGCAGTTCCATCAAAGGTGCGACTTTGTTTTGGGTCCCTCCTTTTTTCTGGTCTCTACAAGGCGGCTTATTGTTGTTTTGCCCAAATTCGACTTGGCAGATATTCATATACAACTAGTCGGGCCAAAAGAAAGGGCAACAACTTAGTTTACGTAATGCTGACCTACAAAAATTCGTACAAACATTCGTGGCTACACCCTAATCTAATAAAAATAATAAAAGAGAAAGATGCGCAAAGCAATTCATTTTGTTTACCCCTAAAATACAAGTGGAAAACGTGATCGGCACAAAATGTTTACAGCTGAAACGTTTAATCGGCATGTTTATGCGGTTTCGATTACCCGAATATTTGGCCGAGAGCAAACATTCTAATTAATTGCAAACAATACCAGCAGGGCTGAGTCAGTCTCGAGTTTTTGGGGATTTCTTATCTTTAGCAAATGTTTTTGTTTGCCTCTCGAACACAACTATTTAGTAAGCTCGGGGCCATTAGCCGTACAATAGTTTGCCAGTTAGGATTGTATCATAACGAATGGTTACAGTGCACTCATAGTCTCCAACTCCAAAGAACAATGAGCTGTCGTGGGCAGTGGGAACCGGTAGTTATGTACCTACAAAAAAAATCCCTGCTCAAAAACCTAATGACAGGCTATGCCTCAGCGATAATAGAATAGGAAATGTTTGCACAAATTTCTCCGTTTCATCCCACAAAATGTGAAGACCTTGGTATTCCAACACGCAACACCAATTCGATCATTTAAACTGTACCATTGCAGCTGAATGAATCCGAAATCATTGAGCTTAAAACCACTAATTAAAGCGCGTTCGCCACCAATTAATCTCTCCGGTTCCAATGCGAAGCTTCCGAAGACTTGGTTGACTGAACTCGATTAACACCGATCCCACTCAAATGTGAACCCCGGCCGATGGAAACTCGTTTTCGAATATCCATCGATGCACCCAGAGATGTCAAGCAAAGGCCAGTCGAAGATTTGCGGGAGTTGGTTTTGGCTTTAGTTTGTCATTGCCACTCCACAGGTAAAAAAAGTGATCATTCGTATGAAATAAAATGATTTTTTTTTGGGTATAATGTTCCCAAGTTCATTGCGTAACAGATTTGTGTTTAAACAAAAGTCCCGACCTAATCTCAGAAGACGCAAATTTCTAATTAAATTGAATCAGGGGCAGCTTATCTGCCCTTTCGCTTTCAGATATAACATTGAAATTTCTCTCTGTGTGGGCCCATTTCCAATGATAAGCCAGGGACCCAGCTGAAGGCCCCTCGAAACGTGTTTTCAATAATCATGCGCAGCTTTCTTTTTACACATAACTTGCACAGAAATGTGGCTGAATGCCGAGTGGATAGGATAGTGAAACTGTCCGAGCAAAACCGCCTCGGATTGGGTGTTCAGGAAAAGCAGGAATCGAAATATTTCGGGGAGGTGGACATACTTACTTAATGACTGTCTGCATGTTGGCCGCTTCGGTTCGGTTTTTGTGGCGCTAGCAATTTATAGTTTAGTGAGCGACAAGTTTGTCTACGTTCGGTATCGTTTAGTCAACGAGAGGTTGTTAAGCTGTTAAAGAGAATTAATTGCATTTAGTAAACACTCTGCTGGAACTCGAAACTCAAAACTCAAATTTAACAGTCGTCGAAAGATTACAAGCGTCACAACAGAGCTATGCCCGTTTCCATTCGGCTTTTTATTGTTTATTGACTTTGGATTGTTCAACTATTTAGCAAGCAATTAATTTACACACTGCTCCAGCTCCTGCTCCAGCAGCACGGATTTGAAACAAACTGCCACAAACCGATGCCCACTCCACAGATCAGAGGTGGAATCGCGGTGAACTAAACTCGGCAACGAACGAAAACCGACTGAGCGCTCCGCCGCTCCATCGCACTCCTATATAAAAACAAAAGTGAAAAGCGCGCTGCCACATTGCTGAAACTCGGATACTCTGCGGCCACGAAGGCGCATCTTTCCGATTTGGTTATGCTCAGAACCCTCTTCCTTACTGAAAATCTGAAAAACACGTTTCCGGATAGGTTGGTTTTAATTTTTAATTTGGCGTGACGTGGAAATCACGACTGAATCAGCCCTAAAATATTTTACCTAAATGCCTGCCATAAGCATTAAACACCACGTCTAGAGTATTTTTCTAGCCTAAGCCCGCTCCCGAGCTAGCGCTTAAAAAACATCGGAGCGAACGTGTTTGAGTGAATGGCTAAAATCATATTCGGCGGCCAAATAAGAAAAATACTTACGCTAATGCGAAAGCTGTCTCCGTAGCTTAACAATCGAATAAAACTGCAAAACGTTTGTTACTAAAATATCCCTTAAAGTACTCCATGAAAAATTTTCAATTTTTTAAAGGGAACTAAAGAATTTCTACATTTATTGCTGGTTAAAGACCATTGTGGACAGCCGTTCACAAAAACTTACAAAATAACCTTTTTCGCCCTTAAAATATTAAATGCAAAATACAAATATATATAATATTGTGCAGATTACCGACACTAAGATACCCTTTACTCAACGGGTAGCTCACCACTCGGAGCAAAAAGTGTTGTCTACACGAAGGCGTAATGCATAAAAAATCGTACTCTGGGTTGTACCAAAAATTCCCGATGTTTTTTGGTATCGTTTGGTTTGCAACCCAGCCAAGCAGTTATTATTAATGTATTTCGATGTAAGAGCATACTATTTGGCTAATTTTAAATTGATTATTGAAAATTGAATATTGGCTGACATCATTAACTGTTCTGGGTGAAACCGAATTCCCTAGCCGCAACCTCTTTTTTGCCCACATTTTTAAATGGGTACAAGTCAAGCGCGACAAAAAATGTATTTAAATTGCAATAAATTTCATTAATACTTATTTCAAAATAATTCTACCTTCCCTTGGCAACGATTGATTAGAAATACGATTATCAGATTGGAAACTTTAGATGTCATTTTAAAATATTGTTTTTAAATTTTAATATATAAAAATGTATACAGGGGTGGTCAAAAGTATTTGCACAAATTACACGTACTTACTCATAAGAATTTACTTTAGAGCAAAATTTAAAAAATATTGAGTACGTTATAATAATAATATTAAATATTACATATTACATTTTCTAATACTTTACTTTTTATAAAAATGTTACTTTCGGATTAAACACAGGAAACTCCTTTTAAATATCATTAGAACGCCCTTTAAATGTATGCTCTTTTGCTAAATAAATAAAGGCCTTAGAAAAATATAAATTCACAACATCCCCAAAAGCATGCTTCGATAAACATTGCCATCATTGATGTTCACGTGCAGGCACCATATTACTTTTATAAAACTAAAATAAATCAGCGGACTCCAACTCCAATTATTCGGGTTTATTGCAATTACATATTTTATTTATTGAATTATGCAACTCGTTCGATCACCTTTCGTACATCACATGCTCAGCACATCGTAAGCCTTATGTGCTGGCATGTTTTAATACTATTTATGTGTTTTTACAGCGCATTGATATATAATCCATTCGTTTTCAAATGTCAAACTACAATATTTTCTCCGGGTTTTTCCTCGAAAACTTTCCCTAAAAGCGCATGTGTTTGTCTAAGTGTTTCGTCTGTGTTTTCTACTTTAGAAAAATATATATGTATGCTGTTATATATTATGAAGTAGCATTTTTTCTGAATATATGGACTGGGTACAAATTTGTATACAATTCTCCTTTGAGTTTCTTCACTTTCCACTAGTGTGATCAACAACTTTATTTTGTTCTTAGAGTACAGTAAATGTCATAAATGGAAGTAAAATTCATTAAGAGTTCTCAACGGGTTCATTGGGGTTGTGTTTCTTGAATAGCTTACTACAACAAAAGTGTTTATAATTTTAGAGTGGCAATAGTGCTCCCGTTTTTAATTAATTAATTTGTCATTTTACATATCTTGAATAAAATAAATCCTACAAACAAACACATTTTTTTTTTTAACAAAGCCAATTATCTTAATTTATAAAAATAAATAATTCTTGAAACACCGACTAATTTTTTTTTTTGTGTATTGAGAGAAATGATTTTATTTTAAATGAGAAATTTATAAATAAAAACGGAGAACAACTGTCTACTAGCACTTTTAATCAGTTTAACTATGTTTTTTCCTATGAAAGGCAACATCTTCCTGTGCTGGGGAAAACCAATTCTAAGCGTAAACGAAGCAAACAAAAATCTGTTTTATGCATAAATAAATTTTTTGCGTGTATTTTGAAAGATTCCTTTTTGTTTTTCACGCTTTGTTGTTTTAGTACTAGTATGTAATACAGAGTTATTCTTAGTACGACTATTACAAATTTGCAATTAAATTAAACTAAGTTTAAACTTAAACATTTAATAAAGGCGCGCCTCAAGCAAACGCCGTTCTTTATAATTTGCATTTGTAGGTTGATTTAGCTGCCGTTGCACATTATCGATTTGCTTCGCTGGCCAATTTCTAAACCACAAACGCAACACAGTTTTTGGGCAGAACTCACCGCCAGGTAATATCAGAGAACATAAATCAGTAGACAGATTCGATACGATAGAGAATTAGTAACATATGCCGGGCAACCAGACCCGCAAGGCGAGTGGAACTCAAACGGAACGCAATGGGTCTGCCTGTGACTTGTGTGAGTGAGTGTTTACGGGTCAACTAAAAATCTAGAAAAAGTATAATATGCGTCGGATCGTTAGGGGTACGTACATCTTCAAATTCAAAATAAGTGGAGTAGGCAAAATGATACAATTGTGCATTTGCATTTTCTTATTCAGTTAAGAGCACGCAACCGAGCAGTTATTACACCATGATACGAATGGAGATGACGATGATGGAGGCGCTGTTACAGATCTACGGACATGCTGCGAGATGGGCTCCACATGCCGGATGAGAGTGTTGTGATGAGGGTGTGTGCGATTTTACAGCAACATATAAAATACATTCCGGGCAATCCGCGGGTTGAGTTTAACTACTACCACCTTGTCCCTTGCCGTAGATGAGCTCCTCGCAGATCTTCAGCAGATCGGCGTTCTCGCGCGACTTCTGCTGCAACTGCTCCGTCATCGAGACCCGCGAGACCTCCTCCTTCTTGAGTAAAGCTTTCAGTTTTTTCGACTCGTCCGCATGTTCCCTCGTGTAGGTGTCCAGCTTTTTATTAGCACTAGGTTAGGAAAGATTATTAGGTAAAGACATATGATAAAAATACTAATAGCTCACATTTCCAGCTGCTGCATGGCATGGTTCTTCATTTTGTCGTAGCGCTGCTCCTGCAACCGCAGATTGTCCATCATCTGCTTTCGCTCTGCCAGAAGCGACTCCTCATTGCCTTTGAGCTGCGAGGTCATCTCTTTGCTCTTCTCATATTTCCTACAATAACATCGTGGTAAGTCGATTGTCCAAACCAGAATTACTGGCTCCACTGGGATATTGCTTACACATGCAGATCGGAGAATGTCGTTTCCAGCGACGTTAAGTGATGGTAATTGGCGTCCCGGTCTGCCTGCACTTCTTGCATCTGCCTTTCGTGAAGCTGCGCCTGCTGCTCCTTCTCACTGATCAGCTCCGCAATTGCTTTCTCATACGCCTCGATAACACCGCTGCAAAAAAGAAGTACAACAGGTATTTAGCGTTTTTTTTCAATCAATCATTATAAAAACAATAGGTAAGCAAAAATATTCGTTCAATCACGATGACGGGCAGGCAGAGATGGCTGCAATTTTGGTTTTTCTTTTTTTACAAATTTTACAAAAGTAGAATACTTCGAAAAAAAGGTTACTATTCCAGATTACTAGTCTGTTGATGCTGATCCTCAACATATACACTTTAAAGGGACGTGAAATGAGACTCTTTTACAATTTTTAGTGTAAAGAATTACCATGACTATTAATGAAATTTGCATTACTTTTCTAAAAATATAAAATTTAAGAGTTTAATAAATTAAAACATTGATTATGTAAGCTTTAATTGCATTGCTTTGAACATGTTTTACTTTATTTCTCTTTAAATCATTATACAACAAAAGTAGCGAACACTAAATAATTGATTTCTAGAAAGCCATAATAGAGAATGTAATAAAATTGTATAGTTATAGAAAATAAAGTCAATATTTCTTCAAGTATATGGGTTTCAAAAAAAAGTGCTTACTATTGACGCCTCTAATTGCCCACAACTGCACGTTTCACAAAGTCTAAGCTTATTGTCATATATAATTGTATAATCTAATTCGAATTAAATTCTTATAAAAGGACGATTAGAAACCGTTTTTATGACCATTACTCAATTTATGTTTTCTGATATACCTCATTTAACAGAAGAGGGGTACTTACTTCAGTTTTGCATTGGTTTTATCTTTTTCTGTAATACGTTTGATCAGCGCTTCTTCGCGTAGTTCTCCCTCCTTCAACTTCTTTTCAATGTCTTCTGACCTCGTTCTAGAATAGATAGTAACTTTAGTTGGCTCTTTTTTTATGTTTAGGATACATACACTTCATTTTTGATTTTCTTCTCCAGCTCATCCATGTTGTTGTAGTTATGGGACTTATCCTCCGTGTTAAGGCTGAAATTTCAATAACAATTGATAACATATGGTACACATACAACTCATTCACCTGTTACTCACTTGGAATTATCAAAGGTTTTGTTGCAATCGTTATCAATAACGTCCACACTCATTTTAACATGCTTTTGCGGAAATCAATCGAAAATACATTAGTTCAATTATAAATATGTATTAAGAAATTAAGAGTTTTAACTTACTTTTGTCCTATCCACAGGCGGCTTAAAATCCAACTTCTTGGCGGTATCTTTGGCACTTGCTACGATTCCAAACGACTGGTTACCACCACTTGTCTCGTGCTCCTCCAACGTTGGACTGAGGATCCTGTTCTGGTTCTGGTTCGACCCCAGAATATTCAGCAGTGCCTGCTCCTGCTGATTCGGATGATTTACGGGAACGGGGGCTCCAAGGAGCGGATCAAACTTCAGCAGCAGCGAACTGCGATCGATGGGCGCATTATTGCTGCCTTTCGTGTACAAATAATCAAAATCTGATGAGTTCAGTATTACTGTGGATGGTGTTCGTTGTTTTCGGGTGTATATGGGTATGTTTAGATGAGTGCATGCGCGTGCATTATGGTGTTTGTGAGGAAAGAAGAAAAAATACAAAAACAATAGTTAGTCACTGGCTTTGACGACTCTATTTCGGATTCTATTCAGTACAGTTCAAATCAATGTCAACGTCAAGGTTCTTCGACCTCCTTCTTTCTTCGGAAATGGTCCATTATTAGCTAAGGTACATACTACATACAGCAGGAAAACTCGTGTGTGGAAAAGGGAATGGGTAAAACGCCCCTAAAAAGCAAAGCATATGGGGTTGACATAGAAACTAAGAAAAATAAGTGGGATTAGATAAAAAGGGAAAACAAGAAATATGTAATGGGTTGAGTTTACGTTGTATCAGGATGTTGGTCTTAAGAATTCAAAAGGAAGTTATACTATAATTTTAACTTCATGACATTAATAGCATATAGCTCTTCCGTGGATCACTGATATCAAGTTTCTAATCTCTTTTATTGCGCCTAGTTGACAATTTAAAATATATTTTTAATCGCTTTGTTTCTGTTATCATTAATACCATGTATTTTTCTATATCTCTAATAACATTGCTTGGCTTTATTTACATTGTTCACTATCAGTTCTGAGCAGCCTTCTTTGTGGTTATATTTCCAATGATATTTTAAGCAATCTCTTTTTTTAAAAAAACATTTTTTAATAAATTTGCATCATCATCTCACTGTTTCTCAACATTTAAATAAATAGAAAATTAAACTAAATATGGTTTACACAGATATCAGAGCAAGTACTGGTGAGATCGTGATCAAGAAAATGTACTTTATTATTTTATACATACTTTTGCTCGGACAAATAAGTTTTTTACTTTGTTAATAATGTGTAAAATAAGTCGATGAGGCAAAGAAAATCGTTTCTTTAAGAAATTTTTTTGTTGCAACATTATGTTCTCAGTGACTCGTTGAAAAAAAAAGAAAGACAAAAGGAAGAACAATGACAAAAAAGAAAATAAGATATAGCATGACTCAAAGCGAGTGTCCCTCCCTATCTAACCCCCTGAACCCCAAACCCAGATCCCGAGGGGCACGAAAATGAGGTGTGCCTGTTCTGCATAGAAGCCGCACTATTATTTTCACCCTACACACAATTAAGATACTTTTGAGATTTGGGATGGGTTTCATGTTAGATCAGATAAAAAATGAAGAATACAAATTTAAAACATTTGACAAATTTTATAAGAACTATACATATATTGGTCAGTGGTCGATGAATAATAATAATGTTTTGTTTTCTAAGGCGATGCTCTGTGTTTGTTTAAGTACCACTTGTTTGCTACTATATTATATAAACAATTATAAAATGTAAAAATCATTAATCAACCATAACGACCATAACCGTTTTTATTGATTTAGCAAATTGAATATAAATATAAAAAGCTCCGAAAATTTCCGGACCAAGGTGAAGATTTTTCTTCAGTGCACATGGAAATGGAATGGAAAGGGTACATAAACAAATGTGATACCCAGCGATGGTCGGCTTTAAAAATAGTAAGAAACCCGGGCAGGCCCAGATATTAAATGCAGGTCACAGCTAATGGGTGGAATGTAGCTTTAGTTTATGCATTTTACAGATTTTAAAACAGAGGACCAAAACAAAACAAAGTGAAACGATGACTTGTGAGTCATTTTATGCAATCGACAAATGGTTTCCGAAAGTGGGTTGATTGAAGGAGAAGAGAAACAGAGAGAGCGGAGGACCGAGAGAGCAGCTTTTCACAGCGCTGCATTTTAATTGCGTGTCTTTGACAAGGTTTGCATTTTCAATATTTTACACAGTTACTCGCATAATATTGTTAGCCGTGACCACGCAGCGCTCCAAAAACACCCACATATAAATGTTCAAGAAACACTAATACCCAGAGCAAATCACACAATGAAGTTTCACGCTCTCACTCTCGCGTATTATTTTTTCTTACGACTCGGAGACTTGTCTTCTGGCTTTATTTATGCTTATTTGTTGTTTTCTTTCTGCACAGCTGCTGGCTACTTTTCCAATTTCTAGCACTTGTCGTAAGCCAAACTCAAAATATTTCATCTCCAACTTTAGCCAAATAACAAATAAATCTTATTTTGCGTTTTCCAAAATTTACATTTCCCGATTAAGCAGTTCGGCAGTCCTAGGATTGAACAGCAGTAGGGTACCGATGGATATAGCGACGTCAGATGTTGAAAACTAACTGAAATGGAATTTCTTATTGCTTACACTTCTCTCCGCGAGTCCAATAAGAAAACCAGCGCACGCACGCGAGCGAGCGAGATGGATAACGGACGAGCCTGAATTCTGACTGGAGTGTGGGGACAGTGACGCGTATTCAGCAGTCAGCAAGTGCGCAGAGAGAGCCAGTGCGAAAGAGAGAGCGCTGTGTACACGTTGTCTGTTTGGAGTTGTGACCCCTTGTCCCACCACCCCGCAGACCACTCAGAATGTCTCTCGTTCTGCTGCAGCTGAGAGGGGCTGAAAAGAGCAGGGCCGAGTTCTAAGTTGAATTCCTATGCGCTTGGACGTTTGTGTTTGTGAGTGGGCGAGAGTAGACGATGGGTCACAGTGAGACGTCGATATAAGAACACTAAACAAAATTTTCTCAAAAATCAAAATGCCCTTTACAGTTTGCAACCATATAAAATCAAAGTATTGGCCAAAACGCAATATAATATAGTCGTCTGATTTTTGTTAAATTTAAAAAATTGATTTAAACATAATTTAAAAAGAATTTTATGGCCGCCACGGAACTTAGAAAAATAATCTAAATCTAATATCTGAGCTAAACCAGCTTAACAGTCTAAATGCACAATAAGTCCTAGCTTAGTTTCCATAACAACCAGTTCAATATGTAGAATTTCACGGATTTTTGACAGCTATATTATTGCCAATGTAAACGGCAATAAAACGAGTTTTTGAAGGGTCTATTTGGCAAGTCTGCACTGTCTTTCACTGAAGATTCTATGAATGATGAGAGCAGCACTTACTTTTTCTGTTGCTTATATCTGTGTTTGTTTGAGCGCGAGAGATAGTCAGAGATGCATTTTCCTAGTCAGCGATAACGATAGATATAGCGCCAATATTAAAAGATATTAATATTTTTAAACTAAACCCGAATGAGATTTATGAACAATATTATTACCAATGAATCTAAATATTAATTTGAAAAAGGAGACGAAATTCAACCAAATTATTTCTATTGCATAAGTGGGGCAATTATCGAATTCGCGCAAGAGCTGTGGTAATTAATCAAAAATAAAAATGCGTTCATCAGGGCACACATACTTATGCAGTAGCTGAAAAAAACCTCAAGAACTGACAATTAGACAAAGTGACGTCACAGCGAACCAAATGCTTTTTAGCCGCAATATTTATATTCACGTACGATATTTTGCTGATAAGGGCTTCAAGAGAGACAGAGAGCATTGAGAAAAGGAGAGAGACGCAGTAGCAGAAGAGAGTAATTGAGTGGGAGCGGCGAGTATGAGAGAGCGCGTAATGTGGTATTTTTCATTAAAGAGTAAAGAAAATGCATTTTCAGCAAAACAACAAAAAAAACAGGAAACGGGATCCAAGCGTGCAGACAAACATAAAACATTAAAAGCAAAGAATCATTTCCTACTCTCCATGGCCCGCCATTGAAAAAGAAAATTATGCTTCTAATTGGCATTGTGGGGTGCGTTTTGTTGTTGCTTACACTTTTGTTTTGGGGGTTTACCCCCGATTGGAGTGCTCCCCTTCTCCGTTTGAAGTTCAGGTTCATTGCCTTGCATGTGTGCCGGGTTTATTTATACAGTTAAATATCGCCGCGAAATAGTCAATGCTGACGGACGAGGAACTCCAGATTCTCGAGTTCATGGCGTCCATAATATTTCAAGTTCAAAAGTTTATGAGTGCTGGGGTTTTTGTAATGGCTGATGAGCTAAGGTCACGAACATGCAAAGGAATCGTTGGCACAGTGAGTTTTCCGCTAGAGGGAACTATGGTCAAATTTCTTTAGCAAGATATGAGAAGCTTGAACTGAAAATTGTTTTTCAGATACTTAATTTACAGTTAACTTCGGGACCGAAGTATATATGATCATATACTTTTGCAGTTAACGAAAAAATGAATTTGTCAATAAATCTTTCTAGATTCGTTCAAAACGACTGTAATTGCGTAGATACATATGTTATAAAGTCGAACGATTTGTAATTTATTTAAAAACTTTCTGAACAGCCATGTTATAATTTTGCAAAGGCTTCATTGGTAATATAAATTTTAAATTTTAGGCAGGCGGAGCGCAATTGTGAAAATATATATTGATTTGCCTTGTGAAAGTTTCATTGATTTAAAGATTGTTCTTTTATTTTGGGTAAACAGTTATTGTTAAAATTACTCATAGAAGTAATGACAGTTTGAATAAATTATTCGATTAAAGCCAATATTAAAAAGGATTGAGTGATTAATACACTCATTTTTTCAAGAAGCTCATGGTCTAGCATTTTCTTATAAGTCTTGACCCATGTACCTAACATATGTATATATTATAGACATAATAAAACGATATTAAATATAACTGTAATTATACCCGTTACTCGTAGAGTAAAAGGGTATATTGTATTCGTGCAAAAGTATGTAACAGGTAGAAGGAAGCGTTTCCGACCCTATAAAGTATATATATTCTTGTTCAGGATCACTAGCCGAGTCGATCAGCCAGCCGTCTGTCCGCGTCCGTCTGTCCGTCCGAGAACGCGAGATCTCGGAAACTATAAAACAGAAGATGGCATTTGCATGCAGATTTTAGGAGTTCCTACGCAGCGCAAGTTTGTTCAAAAGGTGCCACGCCCCTTAACGCCCACAATCGCTATATACGATTTTATTTAAATATAAATTTAAATATTTCGGAAAAGTAAAATGCAGTTTTATTGTGTTTATCAATACCTATCGAAATGTAGAAGAAATTTTTCAAATCGGACCATTCGTTTAAAAGTTATGCGTGATCAAAGTTTCTATCTCCATCTCCCTCGCACTCCTTTTACCTGAGTAACGGGTATCTGATAGTCGGGGCACCCGGCTATAGCGTTCTCTCTTGTTGTATACATACATTCCACCGTAGTACAATGTAAAAGCACTTTTACATTTGAATCGATGTATACATAAACAAATAAATGTACCCACTATTAAATGTAATTCATAGATTTATGTTTAGTTAAAGAGGATTGATTATGATTATCAGTTGGCACATGCTTTGCAAACAGAAAAGAGGTTGGTTATTGACTTACAGTTTTGGTTACTGGCGCCATCCTGGAATTCGGCATCGAAAAGTGGCTCCTCCTCGCCAGGTCCACCACTTCTCTGCCTGCTAAGCACAACAGCCGCTTTTCCTCCACTTTCTCCAGCAGGATTGGCCTTAGCCTTGGCTTGATTGTGGAAGCCAGTACTAGTAAACTGCGGAGTCTTGAACATATCGTCCGACACAGGCGATATAGCCCCAAAGTGCTCAACAAAAACATCGTCCTTTTCATCGCTGGCGCTTAGAGTGGCTTGCTCCTTGGCGGACAGGGCCTGTTCCTCCAGGATAACGGTAGCATTTCCCAGTGGCGACGTCGGTGAAGGTGTCTCATGGATGGGCGCTCTCTTTAGATTTTGATGGGTGGGAATCGGTGGCGAATTTGAAATAGGGGCTTGGTAGTCTCTTCGATTTTGCTGAAGTGACCCAGCCACGGTTACTTCTTCCACCCGCATGGAGATATCCACATCCATGGCGTCACCAGCCAAAATATCCTCTGTAGCCTCCACCGCTGGGGAGGCATTTTGCTCCAGGCAAAATGTGCGCCGTGGGTTTTCCCTCTCCATACAGAACGTTCTACGAGATTTCGCCTTCTCCTCTTCTTCCGTTGACTGAATCACCGAAAAAGTGCGCCGCTGATTATCATCAACAGATCCAAGACTTGCAGCAAATGTGGGGGAGCCCTCGATGTCCTCCCTAACCAACTCGGGGTTTTCAGGCATTGTCCTGCCGCTATCGAACGTACCATTTAAGGGTGTAGGAGACAGTTCGCTCATGGGCAAGGTTTCGTTAAGATGTTGCTGCTTTTCTGGGCTCGGTTGTGTTACCTCAATGACCACGCCTGACTTAGCGATAACTCCAGCTCCAAAAACGCTTTGTTTGCGATCCAACGAAGGTTCTACCACAGCCTCTTCCAAGTAGGGCATATCCTCCTGCTCTGGTGGAGCATGTGGAGAACGTGGGAAGTGGGAGGGTTTATCTGCTGGTCCTCGGATAGGGAAACTAGGTGAGGTGGGTTCCGAGCTGCATGCCTTGGCATTTACACCCAGATCCAAAGTCAGAGGCGAAGTAGATCGGATCTTCGTCGGTGTGACTGCTACCACTGGCGCGCAGTGATGCGGTTGCTCCTTCTCCAGCACCTGACCATTCGCATTCTCCATCGGCATATTCATGTTGTCTCCATCTGCATCATCGGGCAAAGGCAATTCTCTCAGAGCCAGGAATTCCAGTTCCTCGGCAGTTTTTGGGCGATGCGTGGGTATGGGCGGAGAAAGGGGAAGCTCTTCAAATTTAGCCTGAAGCGTGGGTATCGGCGGTGAGACCGGTGCTGCTGGGAGAACTGACTCTGGTGGCTCTAGTTCAATCCCTTTTAATGGTTCCTCTGGGATCTGAGCTACGTGCTGTTCGTTAGCAGAGTGTTGTGAAGGAATTGTTTCCTTTTCCACAGAGAGTTCTAAGGGAGATGATGATGCCTGGGAATACTTTTGCTGCTGCCGAGGTGACCTTATCACCGTGGCCTCATCCACTCTCATAGACACATCTACTTCCATTGGCTCAAACTCCTCCCCAGCTATTCTATCCTCGATTGCCTCAATAGCTGGTGATGTATTTTGCTCAAGGCAAATGGCGATTTCCGTTAGCTCCAGCTCGTCCTTTTTTATTGCGTCTACTGGCACCGAAGTTGCCTGCTCCTGATTAGGGCATTCTGAAGAATCTTCTTTTTTTTCTTTAATCAGTTCTTGAAGATTCAGAGGTTCTTCAAAACGCCGGGGATCCTGAGGAAGGATTGGCTCCTGCATTGTCGCATTTGGACTCGTATGTTCCACTTTATGAATCACCTGTTCCTGTAATAGCTCTTCCAAATTAAGTTGCTCAGTTTCCTGTGTTGTACTTATTTGTTTCTCTTCTCTTTTCTCAAAATGTATATTCTCTATCTCTCGCGGAGAATCCGATGCAGATAAGGTGAGCTCTGTACATTGGGCTGGTTCATTAGCATCTTCTGACTGTCCTAGTTCTTTTAAGGGCGCATCCTCCAGTTGACTATCTAGTACTTTTTGTTTATTTAAGAGTTCTTGTAGAACAAAGGACTTTTCTATTTCTTCCTGTTTTCCGTGAATCTGCACTGGATCCATCTCTGGAATTCGCTGAGATTCGATTAGAAATTGCTGTTGCAATAGCTGATGATCTTCAGGACCCAGAACATCCTTTAACATTTCCATAGTTTCATAGTCATCCACATCCATGGCTTCATAACTGACGTTGTTGTGGTGGCTGACCGCCAAAGGATCTTCGAATTCGTTATCCAGTGTGGCAGTCGAGGTCATGGACAACTGCTGCTCTAACACATCGTTGAGGGCACTCGAATAGGCCTCCAACTCGGAGCGATCCCCCGTATACCGCTCGCTATGAAGCGATAAACATTCCACGAAAACATCTGAATCCGAATGACTTGATTTTCGTTGAGCTGTAGGAGAAATTAAAGATACAAATAATTATTTTTTTTTAATACTACACTTTCGGTTCAAAAGGAACCAGTTCATTCTTAAATACAACAAAAAACAAGAAAGGAAGCTAACTTTGGCAAGCCGAAGTATATAAACCCTTGCAGTAATTACAAATCGACTTCGTTTCGATTTCTATGCCTAAATTCCGTCCGATATTAATTTAATTAAAACCGTAATTCCATAATATTTAAATATAACCAAATCTCAAAGAACAAACAAAACAAAAAGAACAAAGCTATAATTTTTTCTCGGATTGTTCCTATGGGAGCCATAGTCGTCATATACTACCTGCAATAGAAAGACTACTTTTGCGAAAGTTTTAAGCAGACATCTTTAAAACTAAGGGACTAGTTTGCGTAGAAACGGACGAACGAACAGACGCACATAGAGAGATCAACTTTCCTGGTTATGCTGATCAAACATATATATACTTTATAGGGTCGGAAATGTCTCTAACTGAAATTATAATACCCTCTGCAAATTATATTTGTAGAAAACGTAATTACCTCTTAGGTTTTACTAGTAATATGCAAAATACATGCTAAAAGGCAATATCGATTTGGTTATCTTTTATTAAAAATTTTAAAAATGTTTTAACACATTTAAAACAAATAATAATTATGCGTTTCCAGTTTGAGCACTTTTTACTCACCCTCCATTTCAGCACTTAAAGAGGCCAGATCCGGTATTTGCGTCTCGTCAAACTCTGGAAGACCTCCAAATTTGGGAACCGCGTCTGCATCCAGCTTGGCGCAACCTGTTGCCGCCGTCTGATGGCCCAGAGCAGCGACAAGAGCCTTCTGCTGCTCCATGCTTGAAGGCTTGGGACTAGGCTTCACCGCCAGCGGACTTAGCTGCCAAACGAAAGATGCAGAAAATGTATGAAAATTAATTAGATATTGTGCATCGCGTGAGACATGATTCGAAAAGAAAAGTTATGAAAAATAATATGGACGGAGCGGGAAAAAATTAACATAATCCAAAAATTGGCAAACGAAATATGTAAACAAGCAATGATCGGGATGGGATAATGAAGAAGATCACAGACAACAGCTGTTTGGGAATTTAATTAAGAATTGCTGTCAAATTGTTTGAGTGAAGAGAGGTAAGGGACTCTGGTGACATAAATAGGTCGCTCTCGGCCTACGGTGAAATGTTCTCGACAAAAAATGACCTTCACCCAGAGTTTGTACATATGGGCAAACTTTATTGCGTTCTGATTGTGAATTTTAATAAAATCACATATTACAATGCATATAAAAGGATGGCGAAATTTTTAATAATTAATACTGCTATAGTTATAGAAGGTTTTATCTTTTCTTCTTGTTTCTGTAAGGGGAAAATTAAAAATATGTCTGAAAGAATAAATTTATATAGAATAAATCGACGAGCAATCTTTTGATTATCCCCACACTTGGCCAAGTGGGAGCACACATTTGCAATGTTCGTCGCAGTCGGTCATTCGACAAGCAAGTGTCATTAATTTAAAAGCAAGCCAAGAAGTGAGAAAATGGGCATATAGAAGAAAAGCGGCGAAACGGAATTGTGAAGCACACGGTGGGGAGATGAACGTGGAACTGGGTCTGCGGCAGCTTTTGTGCAGCGCGAAATAAACATCTGAACATGCGGCGGATTCAATACGACCGGCCCCAGGTCCGTCGTGTTTTCCGACTATTCAGGGTTTGAGTGCAATGTTCTACACGCCGAATTTAATTAGGCCGCATTATAGGATGATTATTGCGGCAAGGTTAAAGTCAGCGGAGACGATAAAATGGGCGCGTCCACGTAAATGTTGAAATTGGGTAAGTGATGAATTAGACGAGAAAATAGGCGCGTCCAGGTGAAAATACGAAATAGGAAAAAGGTTAAGTTAGCCAGAAGATATTACCTAACTGGCGACAAGAAAAGTAGAAGTATCATAGAAATATATTTATTAATTTATTAAGAACGTTTAATGTATGTAGAGCGATTTTTTTTCTGAAGTATAGTTTTAGAAAGCAGAACATCTGTCAATGCATCTTAAACAATTGAAATATTTTTTAAGTCTTATTGTGAACAACATGTTTTCCCTGTCAATGCAAAGGGTATTTTAATTTTCATCAGATGTTTACAGCACATAATAGTCTTTGTGTCTATAGATTGTACTAATTTTAGACAACAGAAATAATACATTTTAATGTAATTTTAAATAATAATTTCTGCAGCGCAATAATCTGACAAAACAATCAAAAAATGATCGTCATTATTGGGGGTGTCCAAAGAATTGTCTTTCACCATGAATATACATACAATCTGTGACACCCCCGAAAGACTTCGATTTGGGTACAAATAACGAAAACGCAACAGTTTTTAAAATCACCATTGGAAATCGAAAATTGATTACAATAAGCCAACAAACAAGTTGTTGGAATTACAGAGATTTTAATTATCATTACGTAAAAACCAAATTACATTAATTAATAAATTTTGATTTGTAATTAAAATCACTAATAATTACTAATCGGTTTGTCTACATTTTACACTCTGTTCAAAATGAAACCCATATCCTTCTAGATGGGTCAGACATATACGCGTTACTGTTTAACAAACACCTGACCCACTTGAAAATACCCCCTGGAAGGGTAGAGACAAACTCAAAAAACCAGCCCTTTTTTTGGAAACATACCTCGCAACTCATAGCCTGCAAGTGCTCCATTTCGTTAGCACTGACTTGGTTTAAATTCACGTTTATCTCGCTTAGGAGTTGCTGGATGGTTTCGCGACTGCTACTGCTGTTTGCGGGGGACGTAGGTGGGGTTGAGTTGGGATCCATCAGCAGGCTGGAGTGCTGCTCCTCCAATCGCAGCAGATCCTCCGAAGCTGACTCAAGAAGCGTGCCCAGATGCGTGCCTATAAGTTGAGCGTCTAATTCACGATCTCTTGGTGAAGGATGCTCATCCACGGGACTGGCAGCTTCTGTGGCTTCCTTGCCCGTTGGCTGAGTGGTGGTAATGCCAGTGGTGGCGATGCTTTTCGGCCTTTTGATGATATTCGCGATGAAATCCATGGCGCTCTACGCACGATTAACTTCCAATTCGATTTACGGTTCACTTGATTCCATAAACCGATGGATCGAACGAGTTTCTTGGTTGGTCTTTTAGTGTTTTTTTCCTTTTTTCGGGTTTCCCGTTGTGACACAGATTTCTTCTCGCCTACTCGGAAAATTCTCTACTGTGATTTTCCGCCTTCCGCTCTTTCATTATATTAGGCAATATCGCCGAGATTCTCGCGACCCGTTGCTGCGTACGTTCCTCGCTGGCTCCCGATCTTGTCTGTCTTTGAAATCAATTTAAAAATATTTTCGTTTTCAATTTGCTTTGCTCCGCTCAGCGTCACACATGCACAAATGTTTTTGGGTAAGGCGAGATTGTGGGGAACCGGCAGAGAGAGAGAGAGAGAGAGCGCAAATTTGAATGCCATCCACATAACGATCCGGATGTTTTTGTATGACTATGAGTTTGGATCGTCTCTAGACCTCGTCGCAGTTCTCCCTTTATCAGCACCCCTCTTTCTATTTAAATGCTGGCTCTTCCCGCTCTTAAAGTAAGTTAGCACTTACAGTCACCTACATCTTGGGATAATAAGAATTGAGCTCACTTGTTCTTTTGTCCAGATTGCGTCTGCTATATCACATTCTTTTCAAAAATCGAAATATTTTTGGATTAATACTTGTCTAATTATATCAATAAAATCCAACATGTCCAAAATTCTACATTGAGGCTAGCCAGAAATTGGTTTAAGTCGGGCTACCGTATTGAACAATCTTTTCTTTTTTTAACCTTAAATTTTTTAATATTTCTTTTGAATATTAATGGCGAATTTTCCTTTGACCATGTTTTGGATTTGGAGTTGGAGCTCTGACCGCATGGGCTCAGATAACTTATCGCCTCGATAGCCGATCGTCTAGGCGCGCGTGGGCGAACAAATGCAATTTAATTTATATAAGCCGGTCAATTGAAACGCAATTTACTGCAATGGAAATAGTGCAGGCGTCAGATGACAACCTTCTTGTTCGAACTGCAGTGGAAAACTGAAAAACTAGACAAGCCTTAGACTTAATTCAGACTAAAAGGCAGCAGTGAAAAATGCAAGACACCGCAAATAAGCCGAAACACTCATAGAGGGGCATGGAAAACGGGGGAATACGAAAATAGGGCGACCGTCGACTGCTAATGAATGAAAGTCTTCGCCAAACAGCTGGAGGAACCCTTCACACTTACAATAATTGGATGCACAAGCAAGAAAGAGCCAAACCCATTGCGCTTACTTACAAAATTCAGATTTGCACAATTTTAGATATAGTGGTGAAACTTATATTTCTGGTTTGTTAGGGGAGCGCGACTGTCTTTCCAATTGTTCTAAATAACATTCATATATTCATCATATTTTTTCCGGTGTAGCCCTTGTGGATGCCAAGTGACATGCAATCCCACCGCTATTGTTGCGCATCACGGCGCACTATCTGCAAGACGAGTCGAATCGAATCGAGGAAGTGCTCCACATTGCCCAACGGCTGACTTTGCATATTTGGCGAGAAAATCTAAGCAGTGAAACGGAATCCCACACGATGGGCCATGACGAGGTGGCAAATGATAGATGTTGGCTTTGGCGTTAGCCGAGCAATGCGTGACAGGTGACAAGACACCGCCCGTCGTCCATCCCCCTCCCAGTGGGAATCCGAAAACAATGAAGGAGGGTGGTAACTTATATTAAGTTTGACTGGAAGCCAAACAGATCTTCTCTTTACGTAATTTTCATACCCCAATAATAGTTTAATAAGAACATTACAGACTACTAAGCTCCAAACCACCATAAGGTATGGTATTGTAACTAATTTCGAAAAAATATTAAAAAATCATTTCATAATGAGGCTAGAAAAGCAGATGAACATAATGGGATGTCTGGTTAGACTAACATATGTACAATTTATAAAAATAAACAATTTATTTTTTTTTGTATATACTGGAAGACGTGATTTTTATACGTGGCGTCAGATGTCCCAAGTTATAAAAATTGAATAGGAAACTTTGACTGAAATTCGAATATCCTATGCCACGACACATAAGGAAATATAAAGCAAACAAATATTGGGGAAAGGCAACTATAAACTTAACTATAAATAGGCGAACAAGAAATGTACACAACAAGGGTGCAGCGTCTGCAGATCCTCCACACTGAGAAGCGTTGGTGGTCAAAGGGGAGATGGAGTTTAATGACTTCGGGTGCAACTGAGTCAAAAAGTGTTTCCTTCTGAATCAGTAGATCCCAATCAGCAGGTATGTTTGGAAAGAAAGCTACCTTAAACTCGAAATAGCGATCTAAATTAACATTTTGTATTTTGATTTTGCACTTTGGCTAAGATAGCATTTAGCCAACATCTGGCCAGTGGAAAATGTCAAGAGGCAGCCGGCACACTCCGATAATGCATTGAATTGGATTTTCACTTGGCATACCAGATTCCCTGGTCTGTTGTCCGACTTTATGGATATTTTCCCGGTCGAGGCCCTCGATTTCTTTGTCTTGCCCGGCTTGTTGCCCATTTTCGGGGTGGAGCTGTAGCTGGCCTGTGAATCTGGACACTTGGGATGGACAATGTCCGGCGTACACTGAACGACTGGGGAACCCTGGTCGACGACAGCTGCCAGAGCTAATAAAAACAACGCAAGCAAGTAATATACACAATGTACACATGCGAAGAAAGTAAAATAGCAGAAACAGCCTGCGATCGAAGCATTACGCCTTACATTATATTCCAGGAGGGGGGCGGTGCGGGCCTACTTGTGCACATGCTATAAAGTGAATGTTTTGGCATAATCGCACATGGTCGGTGGGTTGGGCACGCCCCAAAGTTTAGTTACTCCGCTTACCTTAACGCCGCCATCGTTTTTGTTGATCTCGCGCAAAACTCCGCGACCGCCGATTCCCATTCCCAAGCCATTGTCTGTCCCATCGAATTCCATAGCATATATCCAAGTAGGCAACGCTCTTAAATCGGGAAATTGCTGTTTTCAGTATGTAAATGTTGATAAAATTGTGAAAACTCCTATTTATCACGATGTTCAGATATGAGACTCGAATTTTCTGCGTTGCTTTTGCAAAAATGCCGCTACAATTTAAAGAAGCATAATTGGAAGTGTGACCGCGCGCTAGCCGTTGCAATATACTATAGAACTCATAGAAAAAATACTAGAGACCCTCAAATTGTAACAAAGCTAACATTTCCTTCAAAATACATTTTATTACCAAACAAATTTAAAATATTTATTTAAAATTGTGACAAAAAATATACCTCATACCTAAAATAGTTGACTGCTTTGTCATATTAACATGTGTTTTTTCACCTTGGTGCTTAGATCGACGAAAAATACCAGAAAATGTCATAGCGTTGCCAGTCTGGTAAAATGAACTTTGGATGAACCCTAGCGAAAATATACAAATTTAATCTTTTGGCGAGCGCTTCTCAATGAACATTTTAAAAAATAAAAAAAAAGTCGATTGCAGGAGTTTTCTTATGAGGGATTTAATCTTTTGGGGTGCCCCTTGTCAGAGCCAACGGTTTCTTAGGTTGAAAATTTACGAAAAAAACAAACATAAAAACTTAGTAACCTTGCCTCTTACAAATAAGTGCAGCTATGCATTTTATATTAGCAAATAATTATCAGTAATTTGAAAAAAAAACAACTATTATTGCATTGTTTTTTTATTTCTTTGTACAGCGGCAGACTTGACTTGTCAAGGTACAAAGTTGATAATATCTTCTAAAAGGCTCTCTCCCGCAATTACGATTTTACAAACTCGTTGGTGAAAAATATTTAGTGCATGCCTGCTGTTATATTCTATCTATATAGAAAACAATTTTCTTTGCAGTATATAAATGTTTTGCAGATGTTAAAATTAATGAAGTTACCCTTAATGTCGTAGTATACCTCATAGAAAATAAAAGAAATGCTTAAGCCTAGTATCCAGATCGACAAACGATTACGCTAGCGTAAAAACCTTAATCTTTGAGTTCATCAGATTTAAAGTCGTACTAATCAATCAGCTGGGTTTGTTGACAAGCAGTTAAAATTCAAATATCGTATTTGCGGGAAAGAGCCTTTAAAAGATATTATCAAATACCTTGCAAGACAAGTCTCCTTACAAAGAATAAAAAAATTCAATTTAAATTTAACGTTGCTATTTAAATTTACTGATAATTATTTGCTTATCTAAAGTTCATAGCGCACTTTTATTGTGTTTTCGTAAATTTTGACATATGAAACATTTTGCTCTGAAAAAAAAAACCCCAAAATTTTTATTTTTTTTTTTCCTTACATTTTAACTCCTGCAATCGACTTTGCGGGTTTTGATTTTTCCTACATTCAGTGAGAACACGCTGAAAGCTTAAATTTTTAATCTTTGCGCAAAAGTTCATTTCCGCAGACTGCAACGCTATGGAATTTTCTGGTATTTTTTCGTCGAACAGGAAAAAAAAAGGAACGCCAGCTGTTTGCCTCTCGCTCTCTCTTATGACAGGCGTACGGTTTCGTCGATCAGGACACTAGGGTGTTAGTCAACACACTACGGTTGTTTCTCCCACACTGAAAAGGCTTTTCACACTTTAAGCCTAGTATCCTGATCGACAAACGAAATTATTTTGGTAAAAAATTTTATTTTTGCGGTGTGACCAAAAGTTTGAGAGTTCATCGATTTAAGAATTTTTATAAATTTTTTTTTTTAATAAAGGGGGTTTAAAAAGAAATAATCAAAATAAAACAAGTCGCTGTACAAAGAAATTAAAAACAATTCAATTTAAATTTAACAGTTTTATTTAATAATTATTTGCTAATTTAAAGTTCATACTGCACTTTTTTTTTTTTTTTTTAAAATTTTTGACATATGAAACATTTTGCTCTGACAAGAAGCACCCAGAATATTATGTTATTTTGTCCTCACATTTATTAATATGCAGCACGCTGAACAGATTAAATTTTAATCTTTGCGCTAGGGTCACCCAAAGTTCCCATTTCCGCATAGTGGCAAATTTTTTTTTTAACAGGAGACCAACGTCGAAAAAAAAAATTTTTTTTTCCTATCTCTTCACTGGCGTTCGGTTTTCGTCGACGGATACTAGGCTTTAAACCATAGTCAACGAATTTTGTCGATAAGCCTTAAAATTATTGCAATGAAATCCATTGATATTCTTCACCCCTAACATGAACCATGTAAAATTGCGATGTAAAATTTTGATTTTGAATTTCCTGTAGATAGTAACATCTGAAAAGGTAAGGATGCATGTATATTTCGCGGAACCCACAGAAAATAATACATTCTTGCCGTAATTTAAAATGATTGTATCAGTAACTGACTGTTTATAATCGAGAGGTGCCTCTCAACTAGTTATTACCTGAAAAGCGTGTTCATTCTTTCCGCTGGCGATGTATATTGCTACTGGCGTTCTCCAAGAACCCTGGGGTACAGACCTTAGGTCTTAAGAACTGAAAAATTGATGATTTTACAATTTATTAATCATAAGTTATAAAAATAACAATTTCACAGACTCAAAATTGGCCTTTTTGAAATTCCCACAAGCCATTTATACTTTTCCTGAATATTGGGGTGCTTATATTTGTGGTTTTGTTATGAGTTACATATATGCAAAAAATGGTACCACATGGAGAAAAATAGGAATTTTTGCGTTTTAGAGGCACCTAATGAATTTTTGATTTTAATTTGTTGTTCTGTATTGTTTTGGTCCATAAAAAAAATTTAGGTTTACGAGCGTTTAAATTATTAAATCAACAAACAACTAAATTAGTTTGGTAACCACTTTTAACGGGAATTCTCAAAACATTTTCATACATTATTAAATTTTGAATACAGTTTTGCGTCAGAGAAAAACGTTTCACTGGTTTTGGTACCATAATCAAATATAAAACAATTATATAAGCCATATAATTCAAAATGATTATCGTATTCTTAGCTATACCGCGGAACCTGAGGCTGGTGGAACATAATTTTGTGTTTTACTTTGATTAGGAACAACCAAATATCATGGGAAAGTTCAAAAGGTTCGATGAACTCTTAGGCTGTGTACCTATATAATCCAACTCAGACTTAAAATACCAAGACCCATATAAACCATTCCTTTAATTTGTCTTTTAAAAGGTTCATACCGAGACTATGTAGAAGATGTTATAATTTGTTAGTTAAACTTAATAATGAAAAAAGGAATCTGTTTGTTTTTATGGGGATGCTTTATTAGAAAAATATTGCTCTTTTGCCATGTATAACATTTCCATTCATGTAGTAACCATTATCAGATAACATTCAACAAGTTGCTAAGCGTATTACTAGATGATGCAACTTTAAAAATATTTCATATTTATGTTATGTGTGTAAGACCAGAAAACTACTAATTGATTTATATTAAATTAGCTTGGTAATTGATAATCATAATACATAATGGTAATATTAATTAATGTGTACTCTAAAATTATTGTTTTCTTCTAAGAATCAATTGGTTTTATCATAGATAAAGGTAAGTAATTAAAACTCCATAATATGTAATTATTGTGTAACTACTCATATATGTCTTTTCATGTAATTCTCTCCAGGTGTTTGCAACACAATCACTGAAATGTGGAACCACAGGCCTTTAGAAGGATCACCAATATAAGTTGGTTTGTCTGTGCAGTGGGTTCTATATGAGGTTCGATTCGGTACGGTTCTGTTTTGGTTCAATAGTGACTGCGTAATACTGGGCTTCTCCCAAGGCTTGTCCCACACTTGACTTATTTGCTTACGAGACTACTAATTATGGCTGCGCTGAAGCTAATCCCAGACTCGAGTGCTTTTATGGCCTTCCGGGTTTAATAAAAGAACTAATCCCTAAAGTTAGTATTAATGAAAAGTATATGTCGTTTTTTGCTGTTACCATTTATGGGTTGTAGTTGCGAGCTTCTTTTCCTTTTAAAAACAGTTTGGTTGAGGATTCTGTTCCACAGCTTTAAGCTTAAGAGTTGCCTACTTAAAAATGTACCTTTGTCTTCATGTGCCGAAGAATTTCTCATTTGAGCATCCCGATTTAGGGTATAGGATAAAGTTGAGCTCCTACTAAAGTGTGTAAAAAGACCTAACTTGACTTTTACTCTTAAGAAAGTTTGCTAAGTTGCCTTGCAAAAGAATATGCCCCTAATGTTATTAAACGGGATATAAGTACATAGTGTTTATCAAATTTGTAGACTATAGTCACAGCACCACCAAAGTGAACCAAACCAAGGTCCTAGCTGTGCATCTAGCAATATCCTACTTTTGAACATATGCTTCTTCCACTTAGTCGTGCTATTGAACAGCTTAGGGAAATGATTCTTGCATTTTGTCCCTCGACTCGGGTATTTCTCAAGCCTAACACCACTCCAACCCATCATCACTTGGCAAGAGCTGTTCACATTGGTGGGCCATCCTCGTTTATCTTGGTCGTCCAAATGCCGGGCATCAGTTGAGGAGGTAGATTCGATTGCGGCGTGGTCAGTTTCCTAATGGCGCTGTTCGAGTGGATCGGCTTCGTGGTGGGCGTATAGCCCTTGTTGTCCATGCCGTCGATGATGGTGAACTGGGAGGCCATGTTCTGGGCCCCATGGGCGGCCGGCGAAGAGGGTGCTGAGATGGGATGTGTTCTAGGACTGCTTATCAAGGCGGTGCACAAGCCCCCGAAAATTGCCAGCGAGGCGAAGGCCGTCTGGGGAATGAGCTGTCCGAAGACCACTGTGGATCCAATGAAGGGGCTCCCAGCAGCCAAAAACGGGCCCAGCAAATGGTGGAAAAGGAGGTGATTTTCTTTTTGTCATCCGAGACGAGTTCCACCGTACAGGTAGTTAGAATACTGAGCGTTGTGGAGATGGCCATCTTGGAGACCATGGCCGAGCACATCAGCAGGGCCACATTGGGATCCAGTCCAATCACACTGGGCTTCGGGACCAACCAGCCACAGTAGGCGATGCAGCCGGCCACGATGTTGAACAGCCCCGTCCACAACCACTTGCGGGTGGTCTTCAGGATCAGGAAGAGGCCGAAGAAGGTGCCCATCATCTCGCTGAAGCCCGCGAAGAAGGTGTTGATGTACAGGTGGTCGCGGCTGAAGGAGCGGATGTTGAGCAGCATGCCGTAGTAGACGACAATGTAGAGCGACCAGGCCAGGTGCACGCACACCATGTGCCGCACCGCCCGCTCGCCCTTCCACATTGACCACCACCCACTCGGTGGAGGCGCGTCCATCGCCGTCTGCGCCTGCAGCTCCAGCTGCTTGTCGATGTCGTGGGGCAGGTTGAGTCGCGTCCCGTTCACCTCGGCGCACTCCAGCAGGATCTTCTTGGCGTCCTGAGTGCGTCCGCGGGCGATCAGCCAGCGCGGGGAGTCGGGAATCCACCTGCGAAGGGAGAGGCTTGTATCAGTCCAACTGGTTCAAAATATGTGTAGTAAAATGGCTTTTAGGACAAAACATTAAAAGTCAATTGAGACACATTCCAATTGGGTTCCCTTAAGACAATAGGTCACAGAAATCCTTATCTAACTAATCAAAGAATATTTGAATTAGCTTCAAGGTGAAATCCATTTAATTTCAACAAAAACTATCTTTATACCCGTTACTCGTAGAGTAAAAGGGTATATTGTATTCGTGCAAAAGTATGTAACAGGTAGAAGGAAGCGTTTCCGACCCTATAAAGTATATATATTCTTGCTCAGGATCACTAGCCGAGTCGATCTAGCCATGTCCGTCTGTCCGTCTGTCCGTCTGTCCGTATGAACGCTGAGATCTCGGAAACTATAAAAGCTAGAAGATTGGCATTTTGCATGTAGATTTTAGGAGTTCCTACGCAGCGCAAGTTTGTTTCAAAATGGTGCCACGCCCCCCACGCCCACAAGCCACAAGCTGTGGCCACAGTTTTGATGCTATTATGAAAATTTTTTTATATGTATTTGTTTCGTCAATACCTATCGATTGGCCAAATAAAAGTTTGCCACGCCCACTCTAACGCCCAAAAACCATTAAACGCTTAGCCTGGCCAGCGCCTACATTTCCGCCTTTCATGGCGTATACAATAGCGCCATCTAACGGATGATTTTGGAACAGCTGGCCAAGGTGCTCAACAGAGTCAACGTTAATTCTCGATAAGGATTTTTATTAAAGGAAATTGCGATGGCTTTCATTTGTCAATACCGAACTATATCCCAAGAATTATGAAAATCAAATCAAGTTAGCCAAATTGGAGGTGTTCCCTGGACCGATTTTAACATAAAAATCGGGAGCTAATTCGAGCGGCGAAAAACATACAAGAAGGCATATTTTTATTAAGTTGTTTAGCTGAGTAACGGGTATCTAATAGTCAAGGCACTCGACTATAGCGTTCTCTCTTGTTTTAAGCTTGTTTTCTTATTATTTGTTTACTCTATGCCAGAAAAATGTTTATTTGTAGTCCAAAATTTGTTTGACAAAGTCTCTATTGGATATTCAATTAACTAAATAAAAACCTAAATAAAAGCTAAATTCCAATGGAAAGACTGCCATAAGGAGAGACTTTATATGGATTCGCCCCAAAACTTTATAGGGTCTCCTCAAATGCTTTACCTAATTTTGACTAAAATTGGCAACTATAAAAGTATAAGCCAAATTACATTTATATAAATATAATAAAGAAATAATTTTGTAAAATTAAATATATTTTTAAAAGAAAATCCAGCTAGCACCGGAGTTTTTCAATGATATTGAAAATGAAAAGTTACCTAAGTATAGCGGTATAAAAATAGGCTCAAAGCACCTTTTCACATGGGAAACATATTTTGTTACAAGGTGCTAATAATCGCGTTTCGCGTTTTAGTCGATTATAAGTAACTCCAAGTTTTTCTATTACTTACTGCCACAGATAGATGAGTATCACAGTGGGCCACGAGATGGCCATGTAGAGGTGGGACCAGCTGGACCAGAAGCTAGCCACTCCGGGCAGCATCATCACGCCAATGGACCAGAACTGCTCGAACAGCGTGGAGACGCAGGTGCGGTACTTGCCGCCCGTTATGTCGGCCACTGCGGATGGAGAAATAATATAACATCAGACATGGTCGATGGGGAAGACAAGGGGTGGGGACTCACTGATCTGGCCACCGGCGGTGTACATCTGGGCACAGCAAACGGCGGAGAGGCAGCGGAAGAACACGTGCAGCTCGTAGGAGGCCACGTGCCCCGTGAGGTTGCCGCAAAATATCTGTGTGATCATGCCGAAAAGCATCACATTTCGGGGACTGAAGCTACAAAAAATAAACAGCAAAATAAAATATTAAATTAATATTGATTTTAGATCATTGATTTACTATTGTTGCGGGAGCTTAAGACTAAAAGGTTATTTGCAATGACATCTTTGTACTGTTTTTGTTTGGGCTTTCGTAGGAGAAGTTTCTGAATTAAATTATCTGTGGAGTTGTAAACAATTGCACAGTTTTTTTTAAGAATTAATATCTTAAAGAAACTCAAAGCAAATTTAGAAGATTTGTTTGATTGTAAGGAAGCCTCATATAAACCATTTTTAAGGGACTGCGCAAATATATAAAAAACAAACGTATGAGTCTTCATTAGGGTACAAATGTTATAAACCATTTTTAAATACTTTTGAAAAATTGTGCCCAGAAAACGATATCCCTATCTCGATATCACCCTCAGACTTACTATTTCAGTAGCTGATTGGCCAGGATGCCGCCGGTGAGGACACCAAAAAGATGGAAGAACTGCGTGACCGAGACGAGGATGTCCCGGGAGCAGACGAGATCGTACTGGGTGACCACCGAGTGGTAGTCGGCCTCGTGCTGGAACTCCGTGCAGGGGATCACGTTGGAGTTGCGGTGCAGGGGCTTCTCCCACACCCGCGGCTCCTGGTCACTGTTCTCGTAGTTGTAGTAGTGATGGGCGTGCTCCTGCGCATCCTGGTATACATTGCAGAAGTCGATGCTGAACTCCTGATCGTCGCTCTCCTCCTTCTGCGGATGCGAAACCTTTATCCACTGCGTTTGGTTCTGGGCGCCAATCGTGTTCGGTGGCTTGCAGAAGAATTCCCCGTGTCGCGGAGCTGGGGCCGTGAAAATGATGCAGGCCATGAACCAGGAGGATGGGATCTTGCAGAGGAAAATGAGGAGTACCGTCCGCAGTTGCCACTTGCCCCACGGCCCGGTGATCCTGCCCACGGCGTCCACTTTGGTCTGCATCTTGGTGTTTGGCCTCGGGGCCTTTCCCTCCAGTCGAGCGAAGGTGTCGTTGGGATATAGCTGGTACTCGTGATGCTGCTTGTGGGTGGGACTGCGAACTTCCCTTTCCGAAATGTGCTTGTAGAACTCGCCCTTGTTGTTGTTGTTGTTGGTTGTGCTGTTGTTGTTGGTCTCTTCCTCCGGATTTTCCCTGCTGGAGGCCAGGGAGTTCGGACAGTTGGTCAGCTCGCTGGGCTCAGAAGTGGGTGGCGAGTGCTGCTGGAGGTCACCAGCTAGGGTGCTGTACTGGTGGGGTGACCTACTGGCTGATATGTGCGAGGAGTTCGGGTCTCGAGGGGGCGATGACTCGTCGTCCTTCAGGGGCAGAAGAGGGGACTCTGCCTGCGTGGAAAATAATGAGAAATAAATGGCACTTAGAATTATAACATTAATAATTATAAAAGTGTTTTTATAATTTATATCAACGATATCTAAACTATAAGTAGGCAATGGTTAGAAATTAAAACGAATTCCCATTAACTTTATCGAACATTTTATTTTCAATATGTATGATGTATAAACATAAAATTTTGTTGTTCTCATTATTTGATTAAAGCAACATTAAGGATTCTATTTTGAAACTGCAATAAATAGTATTTTGTTATCAATAGAGCCATTTGATCGTAGAATGCAACTTTTTACTAAATATTTTCTGATTTCGTTTAAGTATATTTTACTATAAAACGATACTATTTATTTAAGATTTCAACCATTTTATCTCGTTTATCAGCACTCCATAATGTGTGCAGGTTATTTCGTTCAGAAGCCCACTTGTCTTTAATGGCCCTGGCACAGCTTGGACTCTCAGACAACGATAATTCAGAGGCGTTCCTCTGATTATCCCGAATAGCCTTGGGGCACTTGAGTGGAGCAGTTCTGAGGCTGTGGTGGCTGGAACACCCACAAGCCCATACGACTGCAACTAGACATAGACATATAATAGACATAATTGCAGCGCCAAATAGATCTGCATTACTTTCGTTCTAGGTCACATTTCTCTTTATTTTCCAGTAATTTTGAATCCCAGCTGTCACCGCAAATATTAATAATAAGCCTTGTTTCCACACCTAAATGTCCTTCCTTACCACTTATTTGTCTACCTATTTGTGGCATGTAGGTTTTACTTTTTATTTGCATAAGCTAAAATGTCACCCATAAGACCCAACAAAGTAATGGGCTTTCAACATGAAATTCGCGTACCCAAGGCCAAACAGGTTTAAAACAACTACATTACGTTAAAAAATAAAACAAAAAAAAGCATAATACAAATGTAAACCTTAAAATTGTTTATTATAATTTGTATTTAAATTTATTTAATTAATAGCCATTTCCACTCAGTATAATGATTACTTTTGAAACTTTATTCTAATTAATTAGCTTTCCCCAATTAAAAATCATAATCTATCACTTTTTCTACGCCTAGGAAAATATAGCAAGCCACAAGAAAAGCGAAAACTTAAAACTGTTTACGACTTCCAGTTTCTTTTAGCGTTTTTGTGTTGTCAAATTTCCCTTAGCCAGCAAAAATTAAGACCACCCGAAACAGCACCCATTCATGTAACCCAAAACATCTCCTTTCCCGCACAAATATTATTCAGATTCTCTTGCTAAACAACTGCCAACAATTCCCTTGTCCCCTCTTCTTTTTACTGTCGCATTTGTCGTCATTATAGTTTTGTTTTTCGTGTGTTGTCAAGTTTAAAAGGACCTTTTACAAACAAATGTACATGGTCTTTTTAAAAAAAGTGGAATCCTGCTCACCCAAGGCTTGAATATCGAAAATGCTGATGGCCCTAAAGCAACCATTAAGAATTGTGACCTTCAAATTCCAAAGTCAGGGCAGGTATTGGAGTAAATTCGTATTGGTTAAGGCTTGGATTTGCGGATTATGCATAATGCATGTATATATGCAAACCGAGAAACAACAGCCGAGTGAGAAAAACAAAAGCGAAGGGAGAAAAACAACTTTGAAATTCGTTCCTTTGTCGCAGGGTAAGTCTCAAGGATCCGCAGAAGTCGACGTCCACAAGTATGCAATCATTTTATTAGTTTCTCTGTTCAGACGGCGTTTGTCTAGTTTTATGCGACAATTAAATGAATTCGTTGTCGTATCTTAATTTTCTTGCCTTTTGGGTTTATTTTTGTTTTGCCAACTGCCAGCACTTGTGCAAATAGCGCCAAGGTTAATGCCGATTGCCTGCGTCTGTTATTTTATATCAGTTTAAGGTTGGAAAGGCTCGAGGTAAATTCAATTTTATGCGTCACGTGACAAATGGTTCAATAGACTGGCTGACAAGGTGATTCACTTATGTAATAAAGGAAATGGTTAGCATTTTCTATAAGTGAAGGTCTGAAAAGGTTTGCTGGTTTGCTACCTACACAATCTTAGGGCTCTTTAAATTTTAAAGTAATTTCAAATATATTTAAACAGTACCAGAAGGAGGCGCCTTGGAAGCGATTATTTAATAAAGCACAAAGCCCCAAAAAACCAGCTATAAATTATTCATAAGTCGCTTCCGCATGGCTGTGCTCCAGAGCAGGAGAATCTCCTACTCCTTGTCCCTGCTCGATGACTGATGGGGCGCCCTAAGCTCCGCCCAGATTGCCTACTCCCTCAATCATAATTAAAGAAATTGTGACGGTCACTATAAATCTGCCTCCGGCTGCAACATTTGCGGCCCACAACATATTTCAATTATCTGCTTGATGAGGAGCACTTAGATGGCCAACTAGTCGGGAAATTGTTTTTATTTCAGACCGGAACCAATTGCCGCTACATACACTTATTTACGCTCCCACAGGGAGCACGTCCTCCTAAAGATTTCATCAACTTATTTATCGCTCCTCCCAATTCAATTGAAAGCGTTCCCCTGTGAAAGGAGGAATACGTTTAAGAAACATGGAAACGGCAGGAAGTATGTACTTTGTTTGCAAGAAGGCAATTGTAATTGAAACCAAATTGAGGGAGCTCGTTTGGCTTCAATGCTGGAAATATGAGTTCGCTTCTGGTGGCAAAATAATGATGGGAATATTAAATACAAATATTGTCTAAGATTGCAAAATATGGAAAATTTTAATGGAAAAAAAAAGAAAATAATTGGTTAGACTGTTAGTAAAGAATTATTGATATAAGTATCTAGTTAAGCTTCGGTTATTAAATTGGTTACTAAATTATATTGTTAAGTTGAGAAATAACCAAAATGACAGAAATAATTATATTTTATTGGTCTCTAATAACCTAATCCTGCCCAATTGTTGAACTTAACATGTTGTTTATAGTAGCGTAGGAACTATTCATATAATGTGTAAAAATTGTCAAATACATTTTTATTTCTGTCAAACCCAATTTTTGTTGCCCTTCTTACTTACATTTTTCGGGGACATTTGTTTGAACTAGAATCAAAGAAATCAAGTTTACCGAAAAAGGGTGACACAGAGTGGAAGACAAAAAATAACAGCCTCTTTCCACTTAGCAAGTGTATCGTTTACCCATTAGCCCGGCCTAATGATTAATTAATTGTTTGGCCTAACAATCTCTAGGTAACGAAGACAACACTCTGACTTCCAAGACTTATCCTCAACAACAATAGACTCTCACACATGGCCATAAAGTTGCAACTAAATTCTTTTTTTGGGAGGGGAAAAAAAGGGAGGTGGGTGGAAAATGAAGCGTTGACAACAAAGGCCGCCAGAGATAATTGGAGCAATGTGTTTCTTGCTGGGATTGCTGTTTTGTGTCCTCTGGCAAACAGGTAGCAGAATGGCTTTGAGTGATGGAGTGGCTGGGAGTGGAACAGGTGAAAGGACGGGCTGCTGTATTATTCGGTGCTGTTGCTGCTAAGTGAAAAGCCCGGCTAAATCTGTTGACATCCAGCAGCTGAGACGGCCTAATGTGCTTGTGTCTTGTTTTCTGAGTTCTGTTTATGCTTCAATAAAATCCCTGCTGTCCCGGGGAAAGGATTAAAGCATAAAGTTTAGATGTCCCAGAGAACAAATAAAGAAAT